>BHDV01007934.1:71692-118035 GCA_005406045.1 Adoxophyes honmai | reverse complement strand
AAACTGTGTAAACAGTTTTGAGGGACGATGTACTTAACAGTTAAGTATGTATCATTTGTTACAAGAACAATAAATAATAAAATAAAATAATACTAAAACAAATACATGTTTCAATAATGTAAGATCTAGCAAAATTTTGTTTTACTATTATTTAGAAGCTCATAACATAACCTACCCGGTAGGTCCTGTGTTATCTGTTCACCATACTTTAGGCGGAAATGCGACAATTACACTAATTCGTTCGCCGCATGGCATATGCGGCAACCGCAAATGTGTAAAGACTACTGTAGTCAGCCGCATTCGGCAATCAACAGCTGTCACAACCTGACTTAATGACGGTGGTCGCCGGACAGTCCAGCGTAAAGACGACGTCCATTGATCAGTTTGGAACAAGTGCGGCGACCGCATTTGGTAAATACTCCGTGTAGTTACTCTTAATTATTCTTTTATCTTTTTAGAGACACTTTGGCATTTCATTCAGGCAGAGACAACAGAGCGCCATTCATTACTCTCGCCATACACGCTCGACGGTATCGGGTACTCCTAATTTGGTCTCACTTTAGAACATCGCCGATCTGGTCGATACGTTCTTCGTTAATGGTCTTAAAAATTAATATTCTTAAAATAAATCTGATATTATGCATTTTAAACCGATAGGTGAATTCTGAGGTTAAAATGAATTGTTTTAACGAATGCAACTAATGCTTCAAAAGCTCGTTGTAGCTTGATGTAATAAATATCGGTTAGCTGTAGCAGTGTGTTTGTTAGATCAGCAATGATTTAGAAAGATACGATGTGGCAGCTACATTGGTAAATACGTTATTGCTACATAATGTCCAATTACATGAAGGTATCGAGACGCATGGCCTCCGGGGACAAGGGATAGTTGCTACAGATTGCTACAGATGTCATTAGTATTAGTAAATAATTTATAGGAGTTTCTTGTATGGAGTACGGTCAGCTATTTTGTCAACAATATTGGCTGATTCAGTGATTGTTCTGATCTCTAGTTAATTACATATTTGAGCTTAATTTTCATTTCTGAGTTTAATTGGAAAATCGTTAATTTGTAATTTTTTGTCATTAGGGAGTTCTTTATAACCCAGATTGAATTCAGTGGTTGATCTAAGGGAAGGCTCACAAAATTACATAAAAACTACTACATAAAATCTACCTTGGTTTTTTTGCAGTTGAAACACGGTCTTATTCTTGGTAATATTGACCCTGCATCCATGAACTCCGATGTGCCTATTTAGAAATAAGTTTTGCTAGGAAACTAGACTGTGGATTTTAACGTTGAAATGACTTCTAACTTATTTAATAAATTTTAAGACTTAGCCACTTTGCTTTCGATTAATGAGTGATTTAGAAAATTGAGTTTTTAAACAGTATCAGCAATCAATTAGCACAGTCTTCAAATTAGTAAATCAATTTAAAAAAAACTAGTAACTTACATCACGCCTGAATTCCCGAATAGGGAAGGCAGAGCGCACTAAACTGTACAAAGACAAAACCATGACTATTTCACGTCTCTTAGCCACTTCTAACATATTTTATAGATTTTAAGTTACGAAGTACAATAGTGATTAGTTGTTAGTTTGTCGTATACATAATATAACCAAATCTATTTCCTCTTGCCCTTGTGGTGTCGGGTTTAGAATAACACCTCTCTATTTCTTCCGTGGATGTCGTAAGAGGCGACTAAGGAGAGGTTAGGGTATACTTTAGGCGACGGGCTAGCAATCTGTCACTATTATACCTGCCACCTCAAAACCTAAAAAAATATTATGCTAGAAGTGGCCACAAAACGTAAAATAGTCATCGTTTTGTCTATGTAGCGTTTTGTGTCCTTTGTCTACCCCGTTTGGGAATACAAGCGTGATTGTATGTATGTATGTATGTATGTATTTCCTCTTACGACACCCACGGAAACCAGACACCACATGAGTAAACTATTATAAAAAATAATTTTGTCCTCTTTTTTACGAAACCTTCATTTATCTACGTTTAAAAAGAGCCAACTCACGGGCGTATAAAACACGTTAAAAACGGTAGGTCCGAAATACCCCACATTTTCGGGACGCCGTCGGCGATAGCCTATCTGATATATCAAACGTTGCATTGACCAGTTTAATTTTCGTGTTCATGTTCGCGACATAACGTCGAGTCAGCAGAGTACGGGGACGCGTCACGTACAAGCTCCTCAATTTATCACCTATCAGCAGCGGGTCTCGTGACTTGTGGTCCCTCATGCCTCGGGAATATTTACATGCTCTTATGTACGCTTAATAGTGTGGGGTACAATAACATTTTGCAGAGTGCGGGCCGGAGGCATTTTACTACCCCGCTCTGGGCTATTTTCTGACGTTAGTCTAACTACGTGTATTATAATTATGTGTGGTGTCGGGTATAGAAAAATACCTCTCCGATTCTTCCAAGGATGTCGTAAGAACCGACTAAGGAAATAGATTAAGGTATGCTTTAGGTGACAGGCAAGTAACATGTGACCATTATACCTCTTCCATCTGTTTTAAACCTAAAATTATGCTAGAAGTGACTGCGAAGCGTGAAATAGTTATGATGTTATCTATGTAGTATGATTAATTTTATTAAAAAAAGTTAATTGGATTCAGTCCTTAAAGGTTTTGTTATACTGAATACCGCTGAATATTTCGAAGCAACAATAATAAAACATTACGTTAACTAGTCAAGGGTTTGTCCAAGTAAACTTTTATGTGCTCTGCCCACATACAGACATTGATCATTATAAAGATATTCCACTATAATTTAATGTATCTTTGGCTTACGTATGATTTTAATAAACAGTGCACAGGTATAAAACAATAAACGAACCTTTAGGGATGTAATAAATCTTTGTTTACAGAGAATAAACATGTGTATCAACGTTTCAATATTTTTCAGACAGCACAATTTATCTGCCTGCATTTTCAGAATGCTATGTAAATTGGTTTCCTTTGCAGTTTTAAAGCTCTGCACTGCGTATTGAAATTTGTTAGAGAAGATGACATAAAATGTTGACCTTAAATTTTTACTTATCGGTACCAACGATGTTTAACAATTTTAGTAACTCAAGATAAGTGAAGTGCAGATGTTGCAAAAGTAGGGTTGCTTGTGTCTTTAAGTAAAATAAAACCCACCGCCGAACTTTGTCACAATAAATTTAAGTAACCATAAATAATATCTAGATTAAGTTGTTATCCCAAAGCTGGGCAAAGGCCTCTCCCCATGTTCTCCGTTTCTCCCGATCCAGAGCAGTAAGGGTTCGGTTGCAGAAAAACACGCCCAGGTTATCCCGTTATCTCCATCTGGGCCTGTCCCGTCGTTGCTATCCATCTCATGGCAACCAGTCTGTGGCATGTTTAGCCCACCGCACCAGATCCGTTGGACTGATCTGACTTGCCCAATCCCACTTTAAGCTGGCCGTCTTTGTACCGACATCGACAACGCGCGTTTTAGAACGCAGTACCGTGTTCCGGATCCAGTGAATCGTTCCCACTCCAAGCATGCTGCGCTACATAGCTCTTTGGCACCTTCAGTCTAGTTTTTTTGCGAGTCGATTAGTAACACTCTATGATGTTAGGACTGACAGTATACAAACGTCGAAAAGTTTCATCTTTATGGCTAAAGGAAAGTCTCCCTTTAACAGCCTTTCGACTTCTTTGCCCTGCTTTTGGTGAAGAGAAACTAATTAGCCCTTATACAAATACTTGTCAAAATACTGTACTTATTCGCGTTTAATTCAACAGTACGTTTCGTGCTGGTGTTTAACCAGTTTCTTGGATCTTAAAGTAAACAATCCGACGAAAATTACGAAAATAATGTGACAATTCTGAAATCGCGACTAATTTGCTTAGTTTGAGTTGACACAATTTTCGCCGCCCGTAACGTAGCAACGGACCTAAAGCGGCCCAACGCAAACCAGCGAAACAACGCAAATTCAAATTCAATTTAGTCATAAAACATTTGTATCAGCAATTAACCAGCTGGTGCCCACTAAAGTATACCGAATAAACAAGTGTTGTTTGCCAACATTCAGGACAGTGTGTTCATTTCCCCTAACGAGTACCTTGAATATACAAATAAACTGTAAACTTTTTCGGAATCAACGCTCGTTAGCACCTCGCTTACAGCCAATCAACTTAAAACAGGGTAAGCACGAGTTGGCCTCAAATAGCAAGATATTGATCGTCATCATTAATTATCCAGCTTATAATATTGTATTGTATTGTATTGTATGACTCTTTATTGCACATAAAACAATTACAAAGAATAAAATAACAGAACAACAGTGTAACTTACGTACAAAGGCGAACTTATCCTTAACTTAAGGTATCCAACTATTGGTAAATTGTTTTGATGTAAGTAGTTGACATGGCAGATTTATCATGAATAAAACTTAAAATAGCAAATTTAATTCATTATAAAACCATGACGCAAAAATGTTTTAGTGTGGAAAACCTCACGAGTGAATTCAGTTAACCGCCGTTAGTGGTTTTCTTCTTTGAATTGTCTCCTTTATAACTCTTTTCTTTGTTAGTTGTATAAAAATATTTTACGTATCGACGAATTTGATGAAGTGTTCCGCTATTATCGGACTTTTCAGAAATGTTTTTTTATTACTTAGGAATTTCTGTTATTGTTCTACAGTGAAATGTGTAATACACGAGTGCGGTTTATGAAAAAAGCGATATTTATGAACAACCACGAGTATTTTAATGCCTAATTATGTACAGTCGCATACCTTAATCTACATTTGTAATAATAATTTTGAAAAACATTTTCCAAGATAACATTGATGCGACGTACAATGAACGGCTAAATGGTGGCTAAACGAAATTCGACAAACGGTTGCGCAACGGCGTCACAGGTTTCCCCGTTTTAAAATAATTTGTCTTGTTCTTTCAATCATCATTTTGTTTTTATGGTACCGGAATTTATTGTAATTATGGAATCGATATTCTATAAAGTATACATTACAATGCTACCACTGAGACAGGTTTTTTTCATATGATTATGTAATAAGCTTTAAATAATAAACGTTTCAACTTATCTATACTAGGGAAAATATTAAATTAGTGTAGCTAACTTTTAAAAAATACTTTTTAAAACTACTCAATATCGTTTTTGTACACAGATGGAGTTCTTTATAACGAATTGCACATAGTACCTAATTGATGTATAAGTTATATTGTATTACCCTGGGATTTACCAGAAATAGATGGGAAAATGGTACATAGGGCACCTGTTTTAAACTTTCCAGGTACGGAACCTTAAAAAAGCATTAAGCTAAATTACACGAGGAAATCATCTTAGTATAAGAATACTTAATTGCTAATTGCTCTTCGAGGAATAAAAAGAAAGGTCGGCGTGGCAATACAGGCTTTGTTATTTTTATACTTATTTGGCTTAAGACGAAAATGCGTTAATAGGCTATTTTATTTTGAAGAGCTTTTCCTAAGGAGCTTTTTAATATTCTGTGTAACGAAATCGGCTGGTTTGTTTTTTTTTACATTTATATACCGATCAATAAAAGCAGACGTACAATGTCAAGTAAATTTTTTTGAGACTTATATTCTGGTCTTACTTAATTTGTGTCTATCGTAAACAATATCAAAGAGTTTGTATTATTTACTTATGTTTTTTTTAATAGGTTTAGAAACAAATTGGATGACGACGACGCAGTATTGGTATGTTTGGCGAGCTTTGGAGTACGACTCTAATAGCGCGTCTTTTGGCTCATAATGATCATGACGATGATAATGATTTCCCACACGTAGTGAGATCTTGAAAAATGAGGAATGTATTGGGTTATGTTACGCACATAGCTAAAATATCCATATAGTCTACAAAGTTGAAAGAAGATTCAAGAGGTGAGAAGATGAAAATAATTTTAAAGAAAGGTGAACTGTACATAAAAAGGATTCTAAAATTGTATTTGGGGTATGAATGGGATACCAAATTTAAAAAATGGTGTCATTACGACATCTTTCGAAAAATTAGAGAGGTGTTATTCTAACAAACAACATAACATTCCATAATTTTTAACTTCAGTCATAATAGGGTAGGTTGAACAAGCTGCTCAAATGTCGGTAACAAAAATAAATAATTTAAATTACATACATACATACTCTCTCCTATGTTCCTAAATGGGGTAGGCAGAGCACACGAAATATGACATAGACAAAAGCCTGGCGTAATTTTAGGTTTGAAAACAGATGGAAGAGGTAGTATTATAGTAACAGGTTGCTAACCTGTCGTCTAAAACATACCTAAACCTATTTCCTTAGTCGACATTCACAACATTTATGGAAGAAATGGAGGGGTGCTACACTCGACACTACACGGGTAATTAATTGTAATTTAATTGTAAATTAGATCTTCTAAATCCGTTTCTTCGACTAGTAAATGTTAGTCATTCCTTCTCCCTGAGTAGGTACGTCACTAAGGCGGTAAAGGCTCTCATGAAATTCTGGGCTGCCTCGAATATTTCCTAAAGTATTCAAGTTGTCTGAAATTCCGAAATCTGAAACTGGACTAGGTACTGAGAAATTTAGCAACTACAATATAAATAGTATACTAAGAAATTTAGCAACTACAATATAAAGTAAACTAATACAGGTTATATGAGCATAATAACTATCTTAAAGGCAGTCTTGTAATTACCATAGTTTTAATCATTTATTTATTGTCTATCCTTATATTCATTTGTTTTTGCCACAGTAGTGAAAACTGTGATAAAAAGTCATGGCAAATAAGTCTAGCAGTTTGATCTGTGGTGACTCAAGTAGAGGATCGTGGGTTCGAATCTCAGACATTAAACAATCCCAGACCTATCAATATTTTTTGGAATTTACGCATTTCAGCTCGACATGCATTGGGCCAGTTTATTGTTCTTCATCGTGAGCACTAGCCACGGTGGTAATCTTGATGTAAATACATAATCCAATTTATTTCAATATCGGTTTTATTCAAAACTCGGGTAAAAGCTTTTTGCACCTTTTTAACGCGTAGGTGCGGTCGTTGACGGGTTTGCGTGTCTCATAGAAAAATAATAGTTAATGGACACGGTTTTATCCAAAGTTAATTAATATTAACTGTCCTTGCGTTTATTTTGGACACATAGTTTTTAAGAACTGAAAGGTTATGTAATAGTTATTGCTAGTTACACAATAGTTGAAAACTGACATCACGGTAGTAGTGGTTTTTTCGTTTGAACCAATTTTAATTTTGTTATTAATTACATGTTGGCGTTCCTTTTGTGAATTACTTGTATCTGACATGAAAATTAGGGATTATATGTTTTTCAAAATGAAATAAATTAATATTTCTATCTATCTTTTTATCAGTATAGTTGAACGTTGAACCAATTGATTCCAGTGGTGTTATTCTCTAACGTAACTTACCAAACTCGTAGAGGAGCTCGACGTTGAGCTGTCAAATTTTTCAAAAACATGACAGCTACTTTTGGCACCTCGACGTTGAATTCGTCGACGAGTTTAGTTTATTACGTCAAAGAAATCATAACAACACCGAGCTACCGCACGCAGTACGTTGTTACGACAAATGTAATCAAGATTTTTCTTTGATGAACAACGCGATGTTACTATGACGTTCACTACAAAAATAGGTTCTGTGCTGGGTCTGGAATCAATTGGTTAGATGGTATTAAACCAAAATTAAAAATAGTTTGGATTCATTTAGCGGAGTGAGATAAATTTATTATGATTTCATTATCTCCAATTTCGCCCCTTTTTCATTTTTTTTAAAGTCTTTATGTATATTCCTTATCGATAGATTAAATTTTGGCACTGGCAGCTAGTGACAGAACCTCATTCCTCTTCAAGTTTCGCTCGCCCTAATAAAGCGTTTTGTTTTGTTTCGCACAGAAAAAGTTATATAATTTTCGAAGAACAACAGAACAACAAACAGATCAGGTTAAATAAAATATTAAGTAATGTAGATACAAATTACGGAATCGGTTTATGATTTAGACAATACGATAAGCAAATTAAATTTACTACGTCTGTTTTTGATTCCATACAACATTTTGCTGATAATCCACGTTGGCAGAAATGAAGTTTCGAGTCGCCATCGATTACCCAGCCCTTTCGTAAAACTCGGAGTAATTTTTGAACAAATATTAATTACGGTGAACAACTTACGGCATGGACGTGCGCTCAAGAACATGACAGCTATTATTCAATTAAGTTTATCGGCGTAAACAGCTGTTAGCAGAACACGGTTCCGTTGACGTCCATACAAAACGTTCACGGCCGTTTCAAATTAGGAAGTTCGAAGAACTTTACGATGTTTCAGAGGAAAACATGAAACCCGGGCCAACACCCGCCTAATTAGTGAAGTTTATAAATTTGTTACCCATTTGGTATGCGTACTTTGGAAACTCGGCCGAAGCGATTTTTATAATATCCACTCAATTCTTGAGAGCGCGTTTTTTTCCTGTAACGTGAAAATAAGTTTTAAGTTGAAGCGATTATGCGCGCCAGGTGCTTTCGTTTACATAATAATGATATATACTTTTGACGTTCTATGAAAAAAATTGCCTTAGAATTTATAAAATGCTACTTGAGCTATGCTAGAAGTGACTCCAAAGCGTGAAATAGTCATAATCATAGTTTTGTCTATGTCACGTTTCGTGTGCTCTGGCTACCCTATTTGGAAAGACAGGCGTGATTGTATGTATGTATGTACTTGAGCATGACAGAAGACTAACCACACCAGATGTAATCTTAAAACCAATAATGGTTTTACAATGACAATACTAAGAACTTACGAGTACCTTTCAAATTAAATTGGATTGGTAATAGCTGGCAACGCATTTAATAATGGTTTAGTTACCTCAAACGTTTTTTCAATGACTCGAAATATTCAAATAGTTCCATTTAATCCAGCGCTACAACTGTAACGCCAATCGAATATTCAGTCATTTCACAAAAAGTCCCACTATGTAAATAAAGCACGTCGGTATTGACAATGTATAAAAAATTGCCAGCGAAATTGCGGAAAAGTTTATTCTTTTTATTATGCCTGGGATTACCCAGCGTACCCGACACGGAATACGTACCCTCACGTGACACTAAACATGCTGAATTTACGGACGTACGGCGCGGGGCGTTATGCGAGCTGCGTTCGGATTTGGCAAATGACAGACAAATTGGCGGGCTCCGAACGTGATGTATGCCCGTGACACTCCCCACAGTTGGTTAGGAGTGTACCAAACTCGTAAAGTTTGCCTCTGGCAACACCTGTGTAAGAGTTGAGCTAGCGGCAGTAGACCTTTACGTCTAACGACTTACACTCCCGACGGAAAGTTCAGTAATTGTCTCATGTAGAAGTTTTACTATAGCACACGGGCGAAACTAGTTGAGTACTTAGTAGTTATTGTGGCAACGCATCTCATTAATTTGGGAGAAAATGTTGCTCGCGTTTTAGCTGTAGACTATTCTGTACACAAACTACCGAGTACTTGGGTAATAAAAATTTGGTTTACACATAAGTAAAAATATTCATGTTTCAGTAACTAATTTTCATACACTTCTATACATACATCCCGCCTGCATATCCAATTGGGGCACGCAGAGCACACAAAATGCCACGTGGACAAAATTGAACATTTTGTAGCCACTTTTGGCATTTGTTTTAAGTTTCAATTTAGATAAAAGAGGTATAATAGCGACAGGTTGCTAGCCCGTCGCCTAAAACATGTGTTTAACCTTTTTCCTTTGTCGCCTTGTACGACATCTAATCGAAGACTGGAAAAGTGTTACACATAATCCGTGCCCTCCTTTTCTAGTTGTGAAAGAAACGGAGCTATTTCGAAATTCGAATAAAAAACAAAAACCTATCGCCATTTAAAGACAGTACGATGACTTCACTGTCGTTAACGACGTCAACCTAATACGGTGCCACTTAAAACCCGACAAATGCTCCGAAGGCCCCACAATAATCAAAGGGAGTGCGCAGTACTCCAGAGTTTCCTAATAATACAAATGCACTCATCCATCAAAACATCAGGCTGCAGAACAGCTTCCACCAGCTCTAATTATCTGAAGTGGCTCCAGCTGGTGACAAGTTTATTTGATGAGCCATTATCTTTAATGAATCTTCCTTTTGCGCGGTAATTAAATGTTTAGGTTTTTCGTTGAGATTTACAGTGAGAAGCTAAAGTCTTTGTCATTGCGCTAAATAGGGGTTTACTAAAATTTTTAAGTATATTTCGTGTTAGTGTAGTAGCTAGGTCAACGAGTCATTAAAATATAAAGAGCAATTGTACAAGTTTAAACTCGTTAGTAGATTAAGGTAAATAAAGTTAAATATTTTAGATGACGTGACAAATGTCCCACCCTCTGTTAACTACTTTTTAGTGAGCGTTTTATTTTTTGGTAGAATCGAACCATCAAACCAATTTTACCAAAAGATAAATCTCACATAAAGCAAGATTCATCGCTAAGGTGAAACTTCTATTCCAAATAATGACTAGCAACTCATGCCCTTTCAAAATATCTGAGATTAGATCCAAAAATAAGGTAAAATTCGGCTTCAAACTTTCCAGTTCATAGGGCCTCCTCCATTGTATGATTAATAGACTAGCGAATGTTTAAAAAGCCGCTTTCACTTCCGAAGTGATTTATCACGGCTCTTATAAGTAGCAGCCTATTTGTGATATAAAACAGGAAGGTATTGAAAGTCTGTAGACGATCAATAACTGTCGAAGCGAAAAAAAATTCAATTAGACGCTATAGGAATTTCTTTTACTGGGGAAACGTTTTGCCGGGTAATTGAAAGCATGGGAAATTACAAACATATGCTTAAATGAGAATTCCGGTCGATGTTTGATTTATTTACAAAATGAATGGGAATGTTCGCAGAGTATCGCTAAAATTGGGTTGTAACTGAAATACCTACGCGCTGGTTTTAATTATTTAAAATATCAACGAAACCACTAGAGTTTACATAACACTGAATAACGTAAAATTTACTTATTTTAACTTGTTTTTAACTAGACAGACGTAAATAATGAGACGTAATTTATAAAAAAATATATTTTAATAATGCCGAGCGATTGATTACTGTATTAAATCACTTTTTACCATAGATATGCGTATTGTATTCGTGTTTTCCTTTGCTGACATAATCTTGATTCAAAATCGTACCGTTCTTGGTCGATCATGCGAGTTTTGATGAGTACCGACCACATTGTTGTTAGACAAATAGATACCGATTCAATTTATTGATTCTTCTTATTTGAAACAAAAAGTCAAAGTGCAGAAATCTTGCAATAACTTATACGCATTTTTTTTTTAGTCAAATTGTACAAGTTTTTTTTGACACAGGATTGGATTGATTTGTGGAATAGATAAACATCTAAAACAGAGCAAAATGCAACTACCTGCCGTGAGTAACATAAATAATACATTACTAAGCTTTTGCCAGGCGCAAAAATAAAAACACAAGTGACCGTTACATTTTGGATTTGAGAAGAGAGGCGACTAACGACATAGGTTTAGGTCTGTACGATTTAGGCGATAGGCTAACAACTTTACTTGTCACTATTATACTTCTTCCATCTAAGTATGTTAAAACCTAAATTTATACTGACTACGTAACGATGCGAGTGCTCTCTAAGATGCGATATGGAATTAGAGATCAATAATGTAAACAACCAACTGTCAATGTCAAAGTGACATTCCAGAGGTAGTAAACCTGTTTTGTTACTAATTTATATATTATTGTATTAATTTTTTAACTACTTTTAGTTTATTGATGCATAGCAATATTCGTTGCATATTATGTGATATCTTTTGAAAATACGACGTTATACTTGTGTTCGTATGGATCCAGACGAACGACAAACACAAATTTAACAATGAAACAAAAACAAATAACGAAATAAAACAAAACTTAACACCAAACTAAAACTCAACAACAGAACGCATAAGCGGGAGGGAACACATTCGATCACGACAGATGTCAAAAAACGAATTATATGATGTATAAAATGGACACTAAGCGCGAAGGTAAAAAAGCGATCTACCCACGATCTTTTAAGTGTCGTCCATTGCAAATTGAACAATATTTCATCGATTCATCAGTCTTACTGGACAATTAATTATATAAATATGAACACGAATAAAAATACGGACCAAATGTTTACAATTTCTAACCATTGCCAGTGGCATAATTATAAAATAAGCAAATTTGCAATTTAAAAAAGATGTGCTATTTCCTTTGTTCATTTAAATGTTTACATATGTTCACACGGTTTTATTCTGCTTATAAATTAGTTGTACTCATTTTTATCTAGCGTAATTATTGAATTTTAAGTTTTCCTAATTGCGTTTGCTTTTATTGCAATGGCAACACGTTTGTTTACAACTTTGATCTCTAATTCCATATCGCATCTTACCCAATTTGGGAAATACCGGTATGATGTATGAATGTATATGTTAACGGAAATGTATGTAATCCGTCATTGTATACAATTCCTAGGAAATGTATGTAATTCCTAAAATTGCACGGAAATGTGTGAAATAGATTAGGTACACATTACACATTTCCTAGGAAATCTAAACATTTCCTAAATCGCAATCGGAAATGTTCAAAAATGGCTGCCGAATCACGCATCGCGCTTATGTAACAGCGATTTTATTTAGGTTAGGTTAGGTTAGGTTAGATTTATACATTTCCATCCCTGGGACACCCAGATTTCCCTGGGACACCCGCATCTCCCTGGGACACCCGCATTAACGGCAACGAGGGCGGTTGGGTTTTAGTGGGTATTCCTCCCCCCACTGAGTCCCACACATTCTCTGGGTTGTCGCCGCGATGCGGAAACGACTCAGAGATAGTGCGTAAATGCATTTCCTAACCTAAAAAAAAGGTTTATACATTTCCTAATACGATATTGGAATTGTATACAATTCCGAGGAAATTTATACATTTCCTAGGATATCTATGCATTAAATAGTTTTTTAAACAATATTTTATACATTTCCTAAATGGTATCGGAATTGTATACATTTCCTAGGATTTGTATACAATTCCTTGATTTCACACATTTCCGGTAACATATATAACATAAATGTAAATATTGTACCGTAATTTTAGTGAATACGATTAGGTACAAAATGTTATGTCATTGCTTAAAAATGTAGTGCCTTGATTACTGTTCATAATATTTACGTAAAAAAAACATAAAACACCACAGTATTTGTGAAGTTCCCTGTTTATATGCAATCATGCACATTTAGATCTCCTTTTGCACAATTAGGTACTCACATCAGCCAAATGACAAGGATATCACAGAGCTCCTGTTACAAATTGATTGTAATCTAGTAATCTATTAAGCCAACAATAAGGTGATAGTGCTAATAATGCAGAATTGAATCAAGGATAAACCTTAGATGATCTCTAACAAGGCAGTGTTGTTATTCTCTATCTTATCAAACTAAAGTCTTTGTTAAATTTGCTACCGAATTGTATGGGATAATTTTACAGATCAACGTTAAATAGATAATTATGTTTACGCGGGACTTAATCACGGTATTTTTTAATTACCTCTCGACGTTTCGGCCGCGTTACAGCGACCGTGGTCACGAGTTGACTGAAGCGGAGCTTAAGTGATTAAGTCCCGCGTAAACATAATTATGTGTGAGAATCACGAAAGTTTAAAACAGTATTTAACGTTAAATAGGTTGTGACGATGGCCAATTACGTTTTAGAATGACATCACAGAGTTTAAAAACACAGCGTTGAAGTTAATCTGAAAATACATGACTTTGATCTATATCGTAGGGTTTAACCAGCGTTTGCAATGTAAGCGCAAAAAATACCTCAAACTAGAAAACTCTAAAATTATCAGTGTTTCTCTGCTATATCATACGTGTATAACACATTTAAACATTCCCCATGAATCACCCCATCTGTTAAAGAAACCACATCAAAATACGTTGCGTAGTTTTAAATATCTAATCATAGGTACATTGGATCAGACAGCGGGAAGCAACTTTGTTTTGTAATCATATTTTATAATACGGTTATGTTGCGTGATCCATTGCCGCACTAAAATAAATCTACTGAGTATCGAAGGGCATTTCGTCATAGTATACTTAAATTACTGTAAAAAAAACCTTCCATCTAATGGCGTAAGATAATATGGCGTTAATGTAACGCAAACTCAACTCAACCCAACCCATATTTTGAATCAACAAGACATGTATATTGTGAAAACTGTAACCATTCCAAAGAGGTAAAATTTCGATCCGCAACTGTGATATTCTTATTGACATACTTAGCATCGGCATTTATATCGATTCCACAACGCTACTTGTTAATATCTGCGTCCTTGATCTAAAATCCGAGACGTCAACTTATTCCTTTATTTTTTTACAAACTTTCTATCACTTCGTATTATTCTGTCGCATTATATGTTGACTGGTTGTTCATTCATTTATTTGGCCGGTTGAGATATGCCGAGGGACCGAAGGGGGGACATGACATACCGGCCCACGCCTCTGGTCAAGGCGATGCTATGCCCCGGACGTGTGCGAAATAATAATAAATTCAATTGATCATAATGTTTTATGGCCGGTTGACTTTCTTGCCGACGCAGTGTGTTGTGTTTATCAATTTATCACCCAATTCATCATAAGCTGTGATGGACTAGGAGTTTAACCTAAAGCTTCTTAGTACACGTACAAGTCCAATTTTTCTGTTTTTGTTTCACGGAGTTTATTTTATTAGATAGTTTACTTTTATCCTGTGTGTGGGCTTAGAATTACAACTAGCCAGTTCTTACGCTAACGATTTGTCATTTTTATACTTCTTTTACCTAACTTTAATTATAAATTAAGCTAAAAGTAGTAACAAAATGGAAATAGTCATAGTTTTGTCTATGGAGCGTTTCGTGTGCTCTGCCAATCCCATTTGGGAAAACAGGCGTGATGATGTACGATACTTATATGCACAATATGCACATCACTTCCCAACCTTATTCTTTAAGGAAGACTGGTACAGTTGAAAATAAAGAGGTTAGAAATTATGAGAGTGAAGTACTGGTTATTAGAACCATAACTTAATCTAAAGAGTCTCGTAAACGCAGAGGGAGGGCAATAATTAGATTATGAAGTTTGAACTTCGATCGTTTTCGATTGATTACATTGGTTACTTTAGGAATATTGGCTTGACTAATAATTATTGGATAAGTTTTGAATTTGGTAAAAATTGGAACAGCCTTTTAGTGATTCAACACAAACTAATTACGTATTAATGTTTCATTTACTGGATCGAAAATGGTTTGAAATACACACTGTATGAACATATTTGACAGTTGGTAGGCCAATAAGTAATCTAACAAATTAATTAAATTCAATATTTCCCTGTATAGTGTCAGTTTTAGGACAACACCTTTCCTTTTCTTCAGTGGATACCGTATGAAGCGACTTGAGAAATTTATATTAGGTATGGTAAATTATGTGTCTCGTTTCGTTTTTCAATTATGTGGCCATCGTATAAAAGTGTGAGGTGTACACTAGTACGTAAGCTAAGCCTGTAATCCCGGGCTTGGCTCGCATACGATCGCTACATTGAGCACAACACCCACATAAGCCCTCAATTGATTTTACACGTCGAGTCCTAAGACAAAATTGATATGAAATAGGCCTATACTATTTCATAAATCTGTCAAAAGTCTAGAAGTTTAAAAATACACAAATATAACACATTATAATTTGACGGCCGGATAGCCCAGCGGTTAGAGAACCTGACTGTGAAGCTTGAGGTCCAGGGTTCGATCCCCGGTCGGGGCAGATGTTTGTATGATTAATACGAATGTTTGCTTTCGAGTCTTGGATGTTTATCTATATGTATATAAGTAAGTTTATCCGTTGTCAAGTACCCATAACACAGGCATTAAATTGCCTACTTTGGGACTAGGTGATTGGTGTAAAAATTGTCCAGTGATATTTGTTAACCCTTAACCACCTACGTGCGGTCTCACAGACAATAGATTACTCAAAATTGTCAATAACTAAACGCGAGTATGTCGCACACGCGTCTGTGTCCTTGTACCTTTGCTGGCCCCTCCCGCAGTACCGGCCGTGCCGTCGACTCGTTCAGACGTATGCTAATTTTGATTTGGTGAGTTAAAAAACATCATCGGCGGTCTGTGAGACCGCATGTAGGTGGTTACTGTATTTTTTAACAGTCTCGGAGACGTCTCGGAGACCGCTAGTAGGTGATTATGTCATTTTTTCCACCCACATAATTTTGTTTATTTTAGTGAAACATGTAGAAAAATGGTTGCTACAGGAGGTATCAGATGACAAAAATATGTCAGACGAAGATTGTAGTGACGTGGAACCGATTTAGTGGGGTATGTTGTAAAAAATATGCTGCAACTGCCTTGAAAAATTGTGGATCTTTGGGAATTGCAATTTTGTAGAATTTGACGATAAGTGCTCTATTTTTTTATTTAAATTTGTAGTTGAACTCCTTATTTTATAGAAATGAATAAAAAAAGGTTGAGTTTTTGAATTCCTATATCTATCAGGTCTTTTAATGTAATCAGAGTCGATTTTTGTGTTTAATCTACCAGTCTTAAAAGATTATGCCATATCTCAAGATTTAATTATAGTTTATGTTATTTGAAGTTCTAAAATAAAAGTCTAAAGCATAAACGAGTATTTTACTCGTTGAAATGCTATCTTGATATTACAGATCCCGAATTTGAGATGATTATTCACGAGCGGTCTCTAGGACCGCACGTAGGTTGTTATTGTACAGAAATTGGACGTAGGTGGTTAAGGGTTAATCATTATTATTATTATAATTTACCCTAACGGTGTAGGAAAGAGCTCACAATATAAGCAAATAGTTTAAACCATAATTATTCTACGAACGGTAGCTATTGAGTAGTGTTTTTTCTTATATACCTAGGTATTATTAATTTTCGGGTAAACGTTTACGTAGTACCTACCGGCTAGAAAAATTGAGAATAACAAGGTGATGCAAACGTTTATGGCTGTGATGTATAAATAGTAAGTAGCTAGTGATAATATTATGCCCTGATAGATTTGTTTTCGCTATATTTCTGAGACTGTCTATGTGCAACTGACACCCAAAGATATGGATTAACTGAAACAGAGATTAATATTATGTTACTAATTAATATTCAAAGCCCCTGACAACAATTTTTGGAACTACACTTGTGAACTTGCTCGGCAGTTTTAATTTTATTTTATAAAAGGTGAACCGCTGATAGGTATTCTGTACCTGTTTGATTATAACGACTGATGATGTCCAGAGGTTGTTGGTAGACTTTGTTTATTATTAAAAGAATAAAAAAATAATACGCACACACATAACGCCTGTATTCCCAATAGGGGTAGGCAGAGCACACAAAACGTTACATAGACAAAACGATGACTATTTCACGTTTCTTGGCTACTTCTAGCATCTATTGTTTGGTTTTAAGGTGGCAGGTACAATAGTGACATGTTGCTAGCCTGTCGCCTAAAATGTACCTCAACCCATATCCTTAGTCGCCTCTTACGACATCCACGGAAGAAATGGAGAGGTGTTATTCTAAACCCGACACCACACGGGAATAAATAATGTACATATGAAACTCACAAAAATGTATAGACGCCCTCCAACAAAATTCAATACATGTTTAGGTAGGTTCGGCCTCTGACACCAACTGATTCTTCAAAACGTAGCGTTGTCACGATGGAATTTAATATAAATATCTGAGAAATACCGAACATTCTGCTGTCGAATAACCTCCAATTATTGTTTGATAGAAACCTCAGGCTTTAGTGATTCCACGAAACCGCTATATAACTTATACTTGCTTAAAATCTTATCTCAATTCAAGCAAAACATTTAAATTAAACGCGAAGCACTAGTGCTTCTGTTGTTTTGTTAGGTTTGTTATTATTCAACTTTCATTCCTTTTATAATTCAGGGGTGTTTGAATTAGCTACGGTATGTCACGTCCAACTTGCCCAGGCTGGGTTAAGTAAACATCACAGAAACTAATTAGTGTAGAAAATTCACGTGGGACCAAACAGTGTAATATGAGCGAAGTACAGTTTGATGTTGCGCTCACAAAATTAGGGAAGTTTAGGGCCGAAGTCGAGCTTGCCCCTAACAAGTTAATTTAAACTGCCCGAGTAATTTGCACAGAACTGTGACTCTAATTCAATTAGCTACAAGGTAGGCAAACAACGCGTGGCCGCGGCAACGACTGCCCGGCTATTTTATTCATTGTCTAATGAGCTGCTTCTTTCTTTCCACTCCGCGTGCGTAAATTAGATTAATCTTCGTTTTTTCACGCTCCCGTAATTAGCAATGTGGAAGTTTCGCGCTATTAACACTGCGAAGAGGAGTTTAAAATTTAACGACAACGACTGTTAATCCTTGTCAGTCGAAAAACACGAGTGTTTTAAAAATGCTTTTAAAACTTGTAGGCATTATTTCGAACAATAAGCAGAAAAGGTAAACAGAAGCCTCAAATCCTTAAGAAATAAAAGGCAAATGTAAAAAAAGGCCAAGTCGTAAATTAGTGACAGAAATGCCGGAGTCCGCACATTTGGCTAAAGTTACTAAATCTAAACGGCATGAATTTTCAAAGCGGACCTTTATCCAGAAAAGAACGAATCGTGTCGCCGGACTTGGGTCAGCGTGCCGATTCTGAAACTCACCTTCGGGGTCGGCATTGTGAAACTTTATATAACCACCCTGCTTACACTTTCGCCGAGTGAAAAGGACCCAGCTATTTAATTGAAGGATTTGATAACGTTGTCTTGGGTTCAAGTTGTATTGAGCGCTTCCCAACATGACCCACGAAAAAGTGTCCTTTAATAATAAAAGCTCGATGAATCAACTGGGAGTTGACTAGTGGTAACAACTGCACAGGCATGCTGCTAAATTTGAAATGGGAAGTAAATTACAAGGACAGTACTAAAGCTATCTTTTGAATTATTTAATGTTTATTTACTGGTCGTACCATTTTGCTATTACTTAACGTTAATATACTGACCCATACCTACTGTATAATTATTATATACCTATGTATTATTTTTAAATTACTGTTTCAAAGTGCAAGAAAAGCTTTAAAGTGAAAATTTAGATACTCACAATAAGACAAACATGCAGATAACTCACGTCTTAGATCGAGTTTAGCTTGACATGTTTCGGGACATATCGTAGCCTTTCTTTATGCAGGAGCCGTGGCTGCTTCTTTGGTAGCGCGAACATCTATGTCTGTATCCGTATCTCTGTATTTCATTATGAGTCTCAGCGTAGTTAACAGGTTAGAAGCCAAGTGTTAGGTTAAACTGCGACTATAGAGCACAAACCAAATTTATTATTTCTAGTTCGTATTTTGTCAATTAATTCTTCAACTAACTCAAAACACAAAAACTTTCAAAAATATAAAAAATAATGTTTATTTTTTTCTCCGCTTATTCTAATATTTCAACATACAATCACGCCGATACACACATAGTTAGGAACTGTATTTCAATATCGATTTCTCGTCGATGTTTTCTGTCAAAACATTTTTATCTCAAATAATTTCCAAACTTCTATTTTTAGACGAACTTCCTAGAAATAATAAATTCTACCTCGCCAACAATTTTTATAACAAAATCAATCAGTTTGCTCTACATTTGAAATTTTTACACCCACGTTCTCATAAAAATATTCAGCGGATCATAATTTTACTGAAGGTATTCGCATCAAATGCCACGACAAAGTCGAAAGATTTCAATAACACTATTATTTCATTTAAGTTCATTTCATGTTTGAATAACAAAGTTTAGTATTCTCAGTGAAGCTAGTGGTCCTTCAAGAAAGGAAGCAGTTCAAGAAACTCTTTAACTTAGCAATGACCTAATATTTTAATCACAAAACACGTAATAAAGTTGCTAAATAGTATCTTATATACAGAATCTTAATTGTTTTAACAAAATGGGCTAGGCAGAGCACATGAAACGCTGCATAGGTATAGATTAAACTAGATTAGGTTTCATAGCCAATTTGAGCATATTCATTAGGGTTTTCAGTTACTTAAAAAGACTTATAATAATAATTGGTTGCTGGCTCGTGGCCTAAGATATACCTATTTTACTTAGTCGAATGGAAGACATGGAGAGGTTATATTCTAAACCCGACACCAGACAGTATTTTAAACAACACACCAAACTAAGCTGAATGCAAATAAGATTACATATTTCACAGACATTTAGAAATAATACGTAAGTAATCCATATACCCTCAAAATAAAACTCCTTTCTTGCCCAAAAACTGTAATAACAAAAGATGTTTTTCCTTTACCTCCCAAGGTACATATTAAACGCAAACAGTTTTATTCAAAGCAAATGATTTAACCCTCTCTGAGCCTATTTATCCCCAGAGTCATCAAATACAGATAAATGAGAAAATATGGTAATCCCATAATACTCAGGGAGGGCAAAGACGCGAGATCATTCAATAAGAGCCAGTGGCGCGTCAGGACGTGCGACGCGATTACCCAATCCTAAACAAACAATTGAGGAATCGCTCCGGTTCACGGGAAAAATCGAGAACTGCTATCTCTATGTACGTATGTTTATGTTCACACATAAGCCAAGGGCATCGTTCAGGGTCATGCTCGCTATATACCTAATCCGAAACTGTAGTATTTAAGGTATGATTCTGATCTCGTTGCGTCAAACTGCTGTGGTTAAGTTCGACACATGCTGCATGCGGCGACCGCAAGAGTTAAGTGACAGCTGTCACGGCCTGACTAGGTGATGGCAGCCAGCGGATAGTCAAGTGTCAAGAGGATCTTCGTTGACCGACGTTGTTCGGGACAAGTGCGGCAACCGCATTAGGTGAAAAACTTAGTGTAATAACGACAGCTGAAAATGTCATACATAAAGAACACAATATTAGTTCGCTAAGAATTACGTTGTGTCTTCCGACACATTTTAAAAGTAAGTTTACTCTGAATTTGCCAATAAATGTGTCTTTTTTTTTATTTTGATTGGAGTACACTGACTGCAATAGGTACCTAGTTGTGTCGTCGTTACTGATCTGCGGTCGTCCGACGTGACTGCTTGATAATCATGTCGCTGTCGTTGTGTCGTCCAAATTTAAATTATTACTTCATAGAGATGCATAGATACAAGCAATGTATCGGCAACACGTCGTCTGCTGTTGCTACATACCGGTTGAGATTGAAATCATACCTTCAAAAGTATATTTCGTTATATGAAAGTCTCTTATTGTTATCGGGTTTAAGTCGTGCGTAAAATAGGCGTAGCTTTTTGCATAAAATTTTGCGTACATACCTACGAAAATGCCAACGGAATTTCAAGATACAAAAGTGCTATGCGAGGGAACCATGTCGGTCATAACCAAAATGAAGAATGACGTCATACATCACGAGGCTCGGCTGCGTTCAGAATAGGTAGACGCCACGCCATAATTTTCTTTCAAGTAGTTACTGGCTAACATTTTTCAGGAAACTAGTTGCAATAAGGTGGATGTCACTATGATTTATGAACGCACTCGATCACATACGCTACCGTTTTATTTGTCAAAGTGTAAAAGGTGGTTATTTTTACAGCGGGATGTAATTCGGTGCCCCAGGGCCCTTAGAAGTTTCTGCGAGCCGCAACTCACGAGTCTCGGCGCGGACCAACTGAGTTTTCTCAATAACAAACTTTTTTAATTTGTTCTCTTCAAAAGAATAACACAGGTAACTGTACCTGGAACCCTTTTCAAATTATGAAGTATTTCATTTCGTAAATATGAAATAATACGGAACTTGTGCCAATGATAAGCGTACTGAAAATGAATTTAAAACGTAATGGGTCATTTGAAAAATTAGCGTAATATAATGGTAGTGAAAACAAATACAATTAGCCTAATTTACAAGTAAAACGACAAAAATTGCGCAATGATAATTATGATAATATAATAAATAAAAACAGCACAAACAAAAATACTTGATAATTAAAATTGTAAAGCAAACCCATGGGAACCTACTTCTGTTATCAAGTCTTGTTAGACGTTGAGAAATTTATTTTAATGTTCGGCCATGGCTGTAAAGAAGCAAAAAACCGGGCTTCCCCTCAATTTGTTGCGTGAGAAGTCACTGTAAACATACAAAGCAGACGAAAGTATTACATTTAATTATACGGCTGGAATGACTTATGTAACCTTATCGGAACAGTAGAACGTTCCTAATAGCTACTCTTCCGTCTAATGGAAAAACGTATCGGCGTAGAAAAACGTCCTTGATTCTTTTAATGGATATGAAATAGCCATTCGTGTACTACTAATGCGCAATTTAATTATGGCGCTCGTAATTTACAAACTAGATCTGAAAATTAGGAATTCAACAAATTTGCATTAAGTATTATAAAATTATAAAATAGCACTAAATAACCTAAAAGATATTATATCTGCTTTTTATATCACAGCAAACATGTCCTGAATTCTAACCACACTCCCTCATACTAACTACATTAGTGAAAATTAAACGCGTTCGAAATTTCTCTCAACCATTTCAATGCGTATTTCCCGTCTTGGGGTCTATTGTGCATCGGGATGTTCTTTGTGTGTGTGAGCCTGAGTCAAAGAGACTCGGAGCGAGGCCGCGCCTTGCAAAGCGACGTGAGAGATGACTTTCAATATGAAATTGAATTCCGCGGTTCATTGATTTTCAATTTGTTAGGGAGTACTCCCACCATTTACCAGACACACCGGATCTGGGAGACTATTGTAAATCTTTAGAAAAATTCTGCGGACAGTATTTTTCTGACTTGTCCCGGGACATGGCGGGAAAATGAAGACTCAATATTAGAAGTTGGATAGCTTTATTGAACGAGTGATCACCTGTTTCCGCGGAGAAAGATGTTGTGTATTGGTATTACCTAACTAGATTAATAATCTCTGACTAAAAAAAGTATGATCATCTAACACGACTTCATTTTAAATTTACTTTGATATAGTATGTAGCAAAAAACATTGCCTCAGTTACCCATGGCCCATTGGCCGGTTTGAATTTTTTATCTAACTTCGTGCCGAATGCCAGTTCACCGAGCTCAATTCAAAGGCTCTGCCTGACAGCTTGAATTCGCAGTAGATACACAATATTTTTCATGGAACTTTATTTAAGCGAGTTGCTTAACGCACGGGCATTTAGTGTTTGAAAAGTTAATGCTCAAACATTATCCGCTTGATCAGAAAAATGACAATCGCTTGATATTAAAACTTCCTTATAATTGTGTCTCGTGGTTGTCGAGGTAAAAACAACAAAATAAAACAGCCTGATCATCTACAATTCTTAGAAAATATCAAACAATTATTCACTTAGCAATACATTTATTATATCAACCCCTTTAAGGACACTTTCGTTTATCGAAGTCACGCGGACACTGTTTACTTTGTAATGAAGTTGTATAAACATCGTAACGATCCTGTGAAATAGATTTTGCCTTGAGCGTTTATGTGGAAAGGAAATGTGTGTTTCCCATGATTTATGTCCCAAAAGAGGCGAGAGGTGGCTCACATGAACCCACGCCTGCCCGCTGGCGATAAGCCGAAGCCTCTACCTACTGACTAAAGAAGAAAATAAACAGACTGACCTTTCAACCAATAACGCGGGGCGCACGTAGCTTGGGAAAATGTACGTCTTTTTTGGGATCCGCAAAAAGTCCTTTTTAACCTCGGTTCATTATCAATAAGCAACGGATGGGTATAAACTTTAAGGATAATGCGAATCTGTGGAAGTTGACGAAACCAGATTGTAGCGTAGAAGATTGCGGTAGGTGTGGCATGAAATTATGCATTTTATCCGAGGAAAGTTCTTTTGCCGTACGCTGGATTATAAGTTTTATTAACAATCTGAGGAAACTAGCAAGCTGGTGTCGGCAAGAAATTGCGAGCTCTCAACTTATCTACCTGAATTAACGGGGACACATGGATCTAGAGAGCGGCGAAGAACGATTTAAAAAAATTAAAATAAAACTTGCAAAATGTTCCGTGCCACCAAAAACTACGTCAAATTATGTGTTTTATTTTTATTTTAAGCAGGTACATGGTAAATAAGCGTTTTCAGACACAAATAGGTACTAGTTTTTGGAGTGTGCATGATCAAAACATACTTTGTTTTGTACTTAATGTACTTAATAAAAAGGGTTTTCATCTTTTAGTTACTTTTTAATTTTATAACCACAAAATAGCTGTTTTCGTGTAACAAACATTCAAGTTTATTTTTGGTGTAAAATAAGTAAAATTATAATTAAATGAGATTTTTGCCGAATCCACTTACTTGCTTTATAATAGTGAAATAAACGGATCTACTCACGTTTTCATATATCGAGATTAATGTGTCATATCGCCTGAACCAAGGGTTAAAACCGTCACCAATTAAATCAGTCTGAAATGAACAAGCTTTTGATTAAAAAATATGACGATGCAAAGATTACGTGACTGAAATTTAAATAAAATTGATAAAAACACCGACATTTTTGTTTAAAATTTTAGTACTTATCTAAAAATTACTGATCAACAGCGCCATAAACTAATCACGATCGCTTTAAATGTAACAGATGGAAACCAATCTGGCTTTAAATAAAAACAAATGACAACGCTGAACTGCATGACAGTCGAAGTCTATGTCCAGGCTAGATGAAACCATTTGAACGAATGATTTACCAACACTCCTCTTTCTGTGATACGAATCCATTGTAAATTATTTTTCAGTCGCAAACACTGTATGTGTTTGGCGTTATCTGTCTGAATTTAAGATGGCGACATACACCGAGGAAGGTTGTTTGTTATGCAAATGAAGTTACCCGGCACCCGGCTTATAATAAATTCGTTATAATAAGTATATACACACTTTAACTATGCTCGGGATGCGCTAACTTCGCTAATATCAACATGTTCGAATATACATTCGCTGGCATTGTTTGAAAATTTGTGCGTTTGAATTCTGATTACGGATGTCGCGCCAAGCTGTGAATGCTCTTCCCAAATATTGCTTCAAATCTAGATTTCAAAATGCTTTGGCGTTATACAACTGCTATATTATTTTTCAGAGTGTTACCAAAACCGTTTATTATATTTCAAGGCATACCTGTATAGGTATGGGGTGAAATCAAAATGGTGATAGAAAATAAGCGTGTCTTAGGTACACAACCAATGCTGGACAGTAGAATGCACTAACTCAATTGTTTTATTAGTCATGAAATTTGAGGTGTCCATACATTGTGATTTCATTTCATCTTAGTAGGTATGCTTGTTTTAAATTTTGTCAGTCTAATTTTTGATCGAGTAAAAAACACTAATTTTGTATGTGTATACAAAATGTGTGTGCGTGCGTCTTGTGTGTGTTTTATTTTAATTATAATTACGTTTTTAATATTAAAAAAATAATAGTTAGTATTTTTTATCAATGTACTAATTTCAAAAAATAAATGAGTTTACGTATGAGTGTGAGTCCCACGTTAGTTCTACGTTTAAAATAGGTACGTAATAAGTATACTTAAGATAGTAATGTAATTAGGTATCCTTTGAATTATAGTACAAGGATTTGATAACACTTTGTTTAAGGTAACGATACGCGTTACGCGTATTTATAAGATTCTTTTGTTAAGTTTATGTTCTTTTACTTTAGTAATAATTAGTTTCACAGTGCATTATATTTAAGTCTATCTAGTAATACGGTATAAATTGTATGTGTAAATAAATAAATAAATAAAGATGTTATTCACAATTCGATTCTTAAAGTTCTTGTTTTGATGGTTCTGTTTATTTATTTTTTAGGTTTGTGCACGAATTTGTTGAAGTTTTCGGCCTCGCTAAATATTTATCATGGAAACAATCATTCTAAGCCGTTAAGGTGCCCATAAAGTTTCTAAGATGTGTATTTGACTTCGGCACAGAAACTACATGAATAGTTGAGACGATTCAGGTCCGTCCAGCAACGTAAAAAAGTCACAGTTATCCCATCAAAAAAATAAAAAGTGAAATAACAACCAAGTTCCATTTTAAGAATATTAAAACGTTATGGACTTAGCCGACAAAAGTATTGTATCTATGATAAATGCCAAGTTTTGTACAAAAAGTCTGAAATTTAAGTTTCAATATCATCCAACATAAAACATTTTCGGTTAGACAATATTTTTCGCAGTGCATTTGTTTCAGTCGGGCCGTGATTCAAGCTCAAATTTCGACTCGCAATTCGCAATACTACACGCAAATTAAGTTTTCAGTTACGTTTTATCTAGATCACAATGCTATGAGAACAGTTGGTAATTTGTCTATGATACTAGCATACCCGTGTGGTGCCGGGTTAGAATAGCACCTCCCCCATTCTTCCCATGGGTGTCGTAAGAGTCGACTCTGGGAAAGGGTTAGTGTATTGTGGGCGATGGGCTAGCAACCTGTCACTGCAATATCACGTTTAACCATCTGGATATCCTGAAATTGCTAGACGAGGCACTGAATTTTTGAATTCGTGTGCTCTGCCTACCCCTCTTGGGAATACAGGCCTGAGAATATATGTATGTATGTATGTGCTAGCATAGTCAAGAACACTATAGCAATGGGTGTTATTTTTAAACACACTGCCTCCTGCCGGTTTATCTTCCTCGGCCTAAATTAATGTGCCTACCAGACGACAAACTCAATTAAGATCCTATAACAAGATCCTATTAATCCTGTATCGATAACACGAGGGCGAAATAATATTACATGTACAAAGAACATCGGGTCACAATATCGTAGTTTATCGTTACGACTACATTATGGGTAAATACGAATATCGTGTTCTATATTCCCGCTTTTATTAAGAACCCGCCTGTAATCAACCTGTGTAAGGCCGCGCGCACATTTGCTCCAACGGGGCCAAGAGGAATTTAATCAACATTTTGATTGCTTCAGCTTGTGGTTACATTTATTTATTATGTAAATTTTGTTCCTCTTAATACTTTTAGCGTGCGCAAAGAGAACACGTCGCGATTTATTCCGCCGGCAGATTCAGCTGCGCGTAACGTCAGCTCGCGTGCCCGAAAATGTGTAAATGGCTTAATAACCAAAAATAATAACGGCCATAAACACACTGGAATAGCGTAAAACAGGGTGTGTAGGAACAGAACTGGCATTGAAACCTTTTTTTTTTTACATTTTATGCTAACTTATTAATTTATGTAATTCAAAAGTTGAGACTAATGTTCCTATCGTATTTTATTTTAGGATTTTAAATACATTGTTCCGTTTAACAATTTAAAAAAATTATACTTAAGACAGTAAAACTCCCCACCTGTCCGCATTGGCACTTGGCTTATCAATATAACCATTACACCATTCATAGTAAGATAATTAAAGGCACCTCACGCTCTGGTCATTCTGACTCTCCCCTCTACCACCGAACGGCCTCCGCATTCCCAACTCACCTGATTCTACAGTACTTACAAGGTTATACTTGGAAGGAATACACGGAAAGAGTAGCGTACAAGGCGCGGCGGCGCGTTGCCCGACCGGGGAATACGTATAATATAGGATTATCGTAGAAGATCTTGATTGCGCGACTAATTGCGCGCCTCCCGTCGAGGCTTGCGCGCGCACTTTTCCACGTTAATTTACTCGGCCCTCTGGGTGACTGTCCCTGCAATAAATTTGATATCCACCGACAGATAAATTAAGTTATTCGATATTATATATCTCTCCGCTGAATTCGACGTTCGGCTCGTATCGAATTTGTTATGGCATCGTAAAATGTTTTTAGGCGTTTGAATTTTATAAGAAGATATTTTACCTGAGCAACTTGAAATTACTTGATATAAGTCTGTTTTCAACTTAATAAAGACTGCTTTTTGTCAATTTTGTAAAATAAATACATAATATGTGTAAGAATGCTTGCTTTTTTATTTAACCCTCACTGGGGTATCGGGTCAATCGACCCAATAAAATTAGTATGGTTGATTGCTCTTTAATTAAATTGTGAAAGCGTTTATATTATTAAACAGATTATAGACAGATACGGGCTAAGCTAAGTTTTTGCCGACAGGCTGACAATCTGCCACTATTACAGCTATTTTAGGACTAAGTAGGTAATCCTAAAGTATAGTCAGATATGATTTGTAGAATACCTTTACGCCACGAGTATATTATAAAAGGTGTCTATCGGTAGGTATACCGAAGTTTAGTAATCCTTAGTTTCATTACAGAATTTTTACGAGATATGATGCACTTTATTAATAGAATACTTAAATCACAACCAAGTATAATGTAGCATACGCTTATACCAGGAAAATAAAACAATATTACAAAAATCGAACGCAATCCGTTTCAACGAAATCACTCCCTTACTCGATTTTATCTGCCTACCTACGAGCATACAACGGAATGGAACCATTCATCTGGCCACCAGTTTACCCCGTATAAACCAAATAGGATACGTAGTTGTGTCAGCATTCAGCAATATTACGATCCTATATCAGTACCTCGGGTCGGCAGTGGATGCCTAATTGGTTTTAACCATGGAATTGGATTCCTGCTCCTAATAACATCAGTGGGGTTTCGAGAAAAACTTACAAACTATATGGGGCGGAATCCAATTTGTATTTGCGTGGAATGTTTTTGTAATTGGCCTGACCAGTGTGAGATTCTTGTGAGATTTTAATTGTGTTGATTGTTTGCGTTTGATAATTCGTAAGAGAAACTTTTAATTAAGGAATTTATCTCACAAGACTCCAGACTATGACTCATGTATGTAGCGTAGCAATTTCAGTAATTGTTAGCTATTTCTAAGCTGTTAAGTAAACAATATACGACCAAACTAATAAAACCAACAAGAGAGCATGTCATTTTTATTTTTGACAACCAAACATTCATCTTGTAATGCGACTAAAATAGAAAGTGTCGTATTTAATGTAGCAACACATACCTTACGTGATTTTTGACTTTGTCGGGTTGGCTTTGTTTGTTTACCTTTTTTTAAGTACCTAAAAGTTTCAACCATAAGTTTTGCACCTATCAACTTAAACCTTAAATTATGCTAGAAGTGGCCGTGACCTAGTTTAAAAATAGTAACAGGTTGCTAGCCTGTCGGCTAAAACATACCTTAACCTAATTCCTTAGTCTCCTTTTACGACATCCACGGAAGAAATGGAGAGGTATTATAAGCCCGATACGCCCGATATTCACCTCTTAGCGTGAGATGGTTATGGTATTGTCAGTGTTGCGATTCACGTGCTCTGAACGCAAGCGTGATGTATGTGTCTATGTATGGACCTCTATCCGTATCGTCTCAAGACAGTACCGTGGGGGTAAGTTTCCGCTAATACATTTACGAAAACACCCATCACGTTGGGAGTTTTACCAACAAAATTCGAAAACGGCAGTTGTTCTCTAAATGGGTGGGGCGAGGTAGAAATAGTAACTCCGTAAAGTCAGTAGGTACGCCCGAACTTGTAGGGTATTCGTCTTAAACTTCGGCCGACACCTGAACAATGTGACTTAAGACCTGACGCATACTCTCGGTTGGACCGTAGATCATTCCATAGCGTAATTTTAGGGTTAAACTGACCTTGGAAGTTGTTTGGGCGAGGGCTGATGGACGTTAAAAGAGATGGGTTTTTTTATACACTGGGTTGTGGCAATACTTAAATGTCCTTCATCTACAAACATAATCATAATAATTATGCTACTTTTCGTTTAGACACAATAATCAAAAACACATATTAGGAAACTTGTATCCCGTAGTGCATTTTAGTGTTACATACATATTCTCACGCCTGTATTCCCAAGAGGGGTAGGCAGAGCACATACATTCAAAAAAGTGAATGGATTTAGTGTTTACTTTCAAAACCGGTCTACTTTATAAAACAGGTCATAGGAAGAAGAAAAAAAGAAAACGAAAATGCACGAATGTTTGTGGCATTCGCGTTTGCCGCCACTTGAGTCGTTCTTTGTTCTTATTTAATGCATTTTATTGTGCAACAGTAACATAAATAATTAATTATTTACTGGTAGGCAGATGAAACTTTACATGGGCAAAACCATGACATGTTCTTATATTGTACATACTTAGATACCTACTTTTTAGCACATTTTTTGGTTGAAAAAAATTGTATGTGAGTGAGTGATTGCTTAATTGTGGCCTAAAACATTCCTTAATCTTCTTTGTTTTTATTTGTTTTTATAAACTAAGCGTATAATTATAATTTTAATTCTATGTTGTATAAGTATATTAGGTTAATTAGGTTGTACATTCTGCCCGCTACCGAAGAACTTTAGGTTAAGCCTTCGTAATGCTTGTTTATTCCGTATTACGCGTTACTGGTTTATGTTTTCGTGCATTGATTTTCTGAATAATGTAGGTTGTATTAAACTTATTACGAGAATAGTTATTAAATATTATTTAATCGAGTCTTAGCCGATTATAAATAAGATGCTGGTGTGCCTAAAGATAGTCCTATAGCCTATTTTGGTAGAGGATTTATGTGTGTACCTATTGTATAATCAAAATCTATGTGTAATCAAAAATGGTATGTGTCCTGATGGGAAGGTTGATACCTTATGATTATGACAGACTTTTATGAAGAAACAAAACATTTGAGTTAACTAGTGTATACTTAGCTTAAATGTGCGGCATACATTCAGAGTATTTATGCACCAACCCTTATCTCTAAACGAGCTTACTTCTACAAAGTACACAGAATGTGTTAGGCGCAAGCAAACGACTTTTATTTAGCCTTTGCTTCGGGAGTTTGCCGTACCCTTTCATTTCTTATTACCCTACTAAAACAGAAGAAAAGAGCAAACTTTAGTAATTTAATATGTAGGTAACGTAACGTATTTACTGGTTTTTTTACGTTTTGAACAATCAAATAGTTTCTATGAATGTAGCAAGAAAACATTTCGGCTGCGTTGGTAAATTCTAACCTAATGTAAGTGTAGTAAAATATTAATCCTCTTAAAAGTAACTTTCAAATTCGATTAAACTCATTATTATAAATTTATAATGCTGTAATAGAATCCGACCACGCTTACTCTGCGTTAGAATATTTTGCAACTTCTCCATACAAACGTAGTCCCCTGTTTTCTCCGTGAATAATGACATTAGAGCAAACATTTTTTTTATTATATTTGTATCTGTTGTGGCTATTATATAAAAAAAATTAAAAAAATTTGAAAATCGAAAAAAGCAAATCGTAGGGGCATAGCCACAACAGATACAAATTTAAAGAATTTTTTTTTTTTCTAGACGTATAGGACTTTAGCAACTGTGACCAGGAACGTATTACATTTGACTGTACGCACCGATCATGTTACAACCGGTCGAAACAGGCTCGGTCAGTTTCCCAAGCGGCCTTTACTTAACCCTGAGTCTAAACATTATAACTAATTCAAATAAATGAACACCCGAGTTTAGAAGCGGCATAAAACCGAAATCAAGGCTTGGTGGGGATTTTCTAGGAAACTGCCCGGTCGGGGCGCAACATTAAACTTTCAAGCAGCCAGCCTGTCTCTCCCTCTCAGTGTTGCCAACTTGGTTCTACAAAAATGACAGATACAATACATTATTAAAGATTCGAAGGTCTGGGAAGGAAAATTTTGGGGGAAATCTACAGGCATTTTAAATTGGAGGCAAAATAGGTAGGTCCAGCAATAAGCTACATAAAGAACAAAGTTTAACTGAATAGATTTGCCAATGTATTCTATTGCCATCAAAATTATTTAAAAAAAAATCACCACAATGATAAGCACACATTAAGAATACTTTTTTCAGATTTTGACACTTAAGTATAGGTAGTTACAGTATAAATTACAAACTGCAAAGTAGAATGCTCAACAACTAGGTTAGAGACTACTTGGATCCAACAACATAGAAAAGGTAGAAAGCTATGAAATAAAGACTTTACTGAAAAAGTGCAAGAGAATCTCTTATGTTTATTATTTGACGATGATGATGAGTAAATTAAATCAAAATAATTATACGTAGGTGATAAGGACGCAAGGATCGTAAGATAATACATTTTCATGTTATACGTTACAAGATACGTTTATGTTGTAATTATCAAACTACTGAACGTAACTTTATCACTGAAAAATTACTACAAACTGTGATTAAGCAAAACCATTCGAGGTAATCTTCTAACCTTCCCTTCTTTACATTTATAAAACGAAGTTCTAGGTAACTTGGAGTTAAGTCGCCTGTCTTATAGCAGCGGTCCCAATATTCAATAACTAGTCGTATTTGGTTACTAAGGATAGAAAAATAACAGATAATGTTTGAGCATTAGATCAATTTCTTATAAAACCTACAATATTGACTCGCACAAATAAATAAATGAAATACTATCTAGATATCTAGATTAGTGTATTTTATTCTAATTCAAAGATGGCAGAACAATCAAAGAAGAAGAGGCATGGAGCTAGTATATACGAATAAAGCTGACTCAAACATAAAGCATTCAATTTCGGCGGGTCGCAAGTAATTCTGTACTGCGGAAAGGCATTGTATCTGGTAACATTACCGCTCCCCCTCCACAGCGCATTTAACCCCGTGTAATTTCACACTACAGATTTTCATGTAACAATGTAATAACGCTGCCTTCTGGTTAGGCGCATAAATTATTTGATATTGTCGAAAGTACAGCAGAACCCGACATGGTGTTGTGGGGTGTTTGCTGTTACTTATTTTTAGAGTTTAACGTAAGAAAAAATTAAATAGCCATTGCAAACAAAGTTTCGTCGTCTAAACTTCTTTTTAAACTTTTTTTAATGTTACGTAACATTTTTTTCTTCTTTATAAACTGGTTCGGTTCTGTGTTTAATTTTTATAATTGAGAACTGACTGAACTACTGAAAAAAAAGTAAGACTACAGGACAGACTCGTTCCAGATATTTGTTCTAAAAATATATATTTTTTAGGAACAAATTATAGGTACGAAAATCCTTATTTTTTCAGAATAGCATAAAATTCGCAATTCCTAACGTTTTTTGAGTAATTACTGGAAATCGGCTTAAGAGATTGCCTCCAGGAAAAAAGAAAAACAAGTATCCAATTGTTTGTTTTTTAAACATCGTCCCTTTAATTATCGGACAATGCTCAAGGTTCATTTAGAAAATAATACTGTTTGGTGGCATGTTTGAAACGACTGTATCCCCGATTGCCGCTGGCAAAGGCTTTGCTGCGCTTTGTTAGCAAGGCTGCCTTTGGCAGGGCCGTGTTTAAGCCCTTATTGTACAAATTAATTGTGTTTTAACAAAGAGTTTTGATTTTTTGGTTGTCAGGGAGTAACGTGGGCGAGTAGCCCCGCGTGAAAAGTTTGTACAATTTTATTGTGACAAATAAAATTCTTTAGTGAAAATAAGGCGGGTGTGAAGGTAGAAACTTTTTTTTTAAATAATTTAACCAGTCTTCGTGTATGCGCGTCCGAAACCCCTATAAAATATGTACCTATTTCCTGAAAATGTTCTTTACAAAAAAAAACACTCACTTTAAAATCCGTTGCTTAGTTTTGAAGATTTAAGCATACATAGGGACAGACAGCGACACCGACTTGGTTTTATACTACCTAAGTATGTAGTGATGATTAAAGAGATCAAGTGCCAATCACTACATTTTCTGCCTTCACGGTTAACCTGATAGGTACTCTTCTGCAAGATGTATTTAACGGGCACCGCTCAATTGTTGCGTATTACCAACAGTTACCACAATTGTTAGTTAGACGTGGCTAACAAGGTTGTCCAAGAAACTCACAAAGGAGGACTTAGGTACCTCTAGCTCTTTCTGTTAATCTATGAGTGACGAGGAGATGCAATAAATAAGACAGCAAAAAGCACAATATTTTCGGTAATTAAACAAAGGTAAGTAATTTGAAACTTTACTAAATTATGTATTATTGCGAAATTTTTGCTAATCATAATTTATACCTACTCGGTACCAAAAATCTATTAATTTGATTTGTATAATCTCCGGGGACTCAACAAAGTTCTTAAATATATTTGATTATTTTAAAAACATGATTTCAGAATAATGAGATCCTCTTTCATTAGTAACATTATTTGCTTCTCTCGAAAAATATTTGAACAATAAGCTGATATTTTTTGCTCGTTAGTGGAATACAGAGACTTTAAATTATTGAAAACAAATAGGTACATTATTACAACGCCGAGACTGAAACTTTTTACGTAAAAAGAAAATAAATTTAGTTTTATAATTTCAACTTGTTAATGGACATTAAAATTTACCTACTATTGGACACCATTAATGTATTAATTTTCAATTTGGCATATTTTTATTTTTGTTTGAGTTGTTTTTAAAATTGTTTGTTTGCTAGAAACTAAGAAAATGGTACTTAATAATAAAAAAATCAAAAAGTGATAACTATAGTTTTCATGGCCTCCAACAGTCTATTTTAGGTTTCAGGGAATAGTGATTATCTGAAAATGTTGAATGATAATGATGAAATGTTAAATGATTCAATGAAGTTACTAGCAAAATTATGAAACCGCCGATGTTCGATGTTTACTGGAGTACAATAATAATCATGGAATTTCTACGGTCTTGCTATCATTTGCTCGTTAAAACAGACTTGCTCAGAAAGAAAAGTAAATAGTTAAAAAAGTAATTACTTTCGTGACCTAAATATTAAAAAACAATTCAATTTTTAGATTTTATCCACAAAATTGTTTCTGTCATAAACAAACTTTTTGCGCCTTATCTTCTTAAGCTTGCCTTCAATGAGTCGATTTAAGAAAGACATTAAGAGGAAATATGCCGGTCGAAGAAATTGAAAAATAGGTATTTGCTAAATCTCTTGCTGTCGCGCCGTGACCTGCCCAGACGACGTCGAGTGCGATAAGAACAACTACAGCTCGGACCGAAAATACCTATGAAAATTATTCAAAAACAACGTTTCGTAGTCCCCTGATTTCTTCTCCAAAACTTAACCGATTAAATATGTTTTTTTATTAAATATTTAAGAAATGTCATAACTGTGTTTCTATGTTCTTACATTTTGATATAATTGTGTTAAAATTGGTTTCTAGAGGTTTGAACACAACGGAAAAAACTTGCCAATTTTTCATGTTTTTGAAGGTTAATATCTCCTTTCATAATTCAATAAAGAAAAAAAGGAAAACATAGGAACATGCTAATATACCATTAGATTGTTGATGTAAAAAATCATTCTTCTACGGGTAATATCCAGCGAGGAATCAGGGGACTACGTTTCCATACAAAATGTGACCGCTCCATTTCCTCTTAATAAAAGCTTTTCTTAGACTTTTCATTTCAAATAAGTTTAGGATTTTACAAAAAAAACTCCTTACAAAAACACACTGTATTTCCACATAGCTTTTAAAAGAAGACGAAACATATTTTTTACTTACTTTCAAATTATTACGATGAAAGAAATACATACATTCAAAAATACTATTGTAATGGTTGTTAACTTGATAGATTTTCATGTTACAAATCTCTTAGTTATTTTACAAATCGACAATAACGGTAGGTTTGCACTTTTACTAAAGTCAATAAGATTATTTATATCCAATAATGATGTGATAATTATAATCTTGCGCAACCTCTCTGTTTGTTCATCCGTTTCTAGATAACAGAAAACGCGAAAACATCTCCCAACACCGTCTTTTTACTGTATTTTTTTTAATAAACATTAATACTCGACACACGTCGCGCGCAACGCGTCAGTTTCTATTCCTCGTAGGGCGCAGAATAATGAGATAAAGTTGTTGGAAGCATCTGGCGCCGCGGACAGTTGTAATGGTAATACGATTCAACGATTATGGCCGGTCCCCGGTGTTCCACGCTGTAGATATTTTCAATAATGAAACGCTCAACGGTCTTGCGCCCAAAATTAGTTCAATATTAGATACTGGTGTATTAGGGACGGCGTATACTTTGGTATAAATTGTTTTGGGTGAACAGAGGCCTAATGTTGCGGGGGCTCGTGGCTCGTGAATACATTTGCTTGGATGCTGCGTCTTTGTGGGTATTTGGTGGGTAAGCAGTGTTTTTTTTTGAGTCACGCTATAAAAGACCGAAGCGGGCACACAATCATGTGCTCCTTGACGAAAAGAGTATAGTATAATGGTTTTATACCTTGTAAACAACAACCATACTCCAACCAATCTAATTAAATTCTAGCGACTGACTGTCGACAGGTAGGTATAAAAAGTAATTTAAGGACAAAATCTAAAATCGAGGAGGAGGTCACATTTTAAGTGGAAACTAGAGGCAAATTTCTCATTAGTCCATGCGTTTCTATAATTTTCTTACATTTCTTGAATTACTTTTAATTATAACACATAAACAAAACTACATACATACATATTCTCACGCCTGTATTCCCAAGAGGGGTAGGCAGAGCACATGAATTCAAAAATCCAGTGCCACGTTTAGCAATAACAGGGTAACCAGAAGTTAAACGTGATATTGCAGTGACAGGTTGCTAGCCCATCGCCCACAATACACTAACCCTTTCCCAGAGTCGACTCTTACGACACCCACGGGAAGAAAGGGGGAGGTGCTATTCTAACCCGGCACCACACGGGGAACATAAACAAAACTTTATAATTATTATAAGCGGCGAGATACGTAAATAGATCGCTTTTAAAATTCCCCTAACAAAACGAATGCACATACGAGTAAAGGAGAGATTTCAAAAGACGGTCACGTTTGAGGTACCTACTAAAAAAGTAAATCAATTTTTTTTCTAGGCAATATTCCTCAAGTTACGGAGCCTAAGGAAATAGGTTAAAGTATAATTTAGGCGACCGGCATGCTAGAAAAGGCTATGAATAGTGAACTACGACTACGTAGTTTGTTCTATTTAGCGTTTTGTCGTTCTGCCTACTTAATTTGAGAATATAGGCCTTATATTCAAATATGCACATAATGTTAGAGTAATTTTAAACACGACACAATAAATTCGGATTGTTTTAAATTCATATGATCTTTTAACATTAAACTCCCGTGAGACTCACTCATCTTATAAAATACGGATAACTCACGTTATCAATCGAGTTTAGCTCGACATGTTTCGGACTAATTCGTAGCCCTTCATCTAGGAGCCGCGGCAGCTGCTGCTGCCAAACGCGAACTGCGTGCCTCGGCTCTCTTCGCGCGACTCAAAAAAGAAGAGAACTGAGGCACGCAGTTCGCGTTTGGCAGCAGCAGCTGCCGCGGCTCCTAGATGAAGGGCTACGAATTAGTCCGAAACATGTCGAGCTAAACTCGATTGATAACGTGAGTTATCCGTATTTTATAAGATCATAATGATCTTTGATGCTAGGAATAAAAGACTGACGTAATCTCACATACTTAGCATTCCCGATAATGTCCGTATTCTAGATTCTAGGCCACCCACGATTCCTAGCGGTCCATTTAGGAAATAAATGAGGATCTGGGTAAAATCAACAATTGGGAAATTATTCAAGTCTTACCATAAGCCCGGAGAGTCGAAAGCTACGAGGCTCATGTGGGTAAAGGCCCGCGGATACGCGCCAACAAAGCTTTCAATTGATGGAGTGTTTTTATAGAAAACGAAATATTGCGCCTTTCCGACCCCAACCCTAAAACAAGAGTGGAATTCGATCCCGTGTCAAAATATCCCAACTAGGTTGTGATAATTTAGATCAGATCCTTATTGAATACATAAACACACTATTTCTTCAAAATAACGAAACCATGAGTATTTTTTTAATAGAACTCGAGGCAAATAGGGATAGGCATTTTAGGCGACAAGCTAACAACCCGTCACTATAATACGTCTTTTAGGTGACGTAAACCCCAAAAATGTGCTAAAAGTGGCTGGGAAACGTGAAATGGCCATTGTTTTGTCTACGTAATGTTTCGTGTGCACTGCCTACCCCATTTGGGAAAACATGCGTGATTTACGTTTATTGTTTGAAATCTTTGTGTAATGATTAGGTTTTCATCTTTTCATGTCGTTAAAGGGAAAATTAATTTGTTTTTGACGTTGGTGTCCGATGTAAGGTAAACGTGCCTGTGCTCGACACTGACCCAATACACGGCACTTGCAACCTTGTCGTAGTAAGACCTTCATTTGTATACGAGTTTTATTGTATTTCGTGTTCTTTATTTTTGTACAATAAAGTGTTTACTAACTTACTTATATTGAGGTTAGCTCGCCATGTTTCTGGCCAATTAGTTGATGGATCACGAATTGGCCCGAAATAATTATGTCGAGCTAACTCCGATATAAAGACGTGAGTATTTCCGTTTTATTTCACTATATAGGTGAGTCTCACATAAGCCTTATGTTTAAAACCTGTTTTTGACCAACGACTAATGTTACAGAATGATAGCGGTACAGATTTTTTTTCCACTGTTCCGACTACACTTGGCCGATTTTTCTCTTTTTAACCGTTTAAAAGTCCGTTCAACGCCATCTTGGCCACTGTTTTGGACGTCGGCTTTACATACCGCGCCTTGAATACAAATCTGGGAGCAGGTAACACTAGCTTCTAACTCAGGCTCCAGTTTTCCGGTGTCATGTTTAGAGAGTGAGCCGGGTATTGTGTAACGTAGCACCTCCGAGGGTAGAGCGTTGGGGTAAACGACGAACGCTCCCTCCAACAAATTGAAAAGCAATGGACCGCGGAATTCAATTTCATATTGAAAGCCATTCATCTTTGCCGCTTCTTCGAGAACGTCTGAAAGCGTTACGTCTCGACTTTGCCACTCTGCGACGTCCTTTAGAAAAGTTTACCTCCTTAGTTGATATTTTTATGTAAGTGTGCGGTTGGGAGGTTCGTTCGTGGCGGAGTGGATATATGTTAACGTTGGCAGACGCAGATTTTTGGAGGAATTTGTATGTTTCAGTCGGTAGACAAAGTTTTGTGCATGTACCATCGCGAACCGCGATTGTTGAGCCACTTTCCTATGTTTGTAACTTGGTCGTGTAATACTAATCCAATAGCTAACATCTAGTCGGTCACATGGTTCATTGATTACAAGTCTAAATTGCAAACAGTGGCAGTGGCTCAACAATCCCGGTTCGTGACAGTACCTGACTAAACCCAGAACGTAATTTGATGAAATTTACGAACCATGTGACTAATAATGTGAACTTTCTCAAATCTTAATCGTTGACGTAGAGTCGCGTTATTTTTTGTATTTCCAAACGAGTTTGGCAGGGCAAACGAAACGTTGCATATTCAAAACGTAACCAGGACTACTTCATTGTCACTTTTAGCATAATTTTAAGGTGAAACATTGTTAAAAGAGGTGTAATTTTTACAGGTTGCTAACCTGGTTCGTAAAGCATACATAATATCCTTAGTACCCACTTACAATATCCAGGAAAGAAACAGAGAGGTGTTATTCTAAGCCCCACGTCACACCGCAATCACTTTTTATTGCATCTCAATATTCTTTTACTATTCGCAAAAAGTAGTAAGAAGTTATAGTTTAGGTCAAAACCAGAAGAACAAATGCATGTGCAACTGAAATGCAGAAATGGAATGCTTATTTTTCGTTTCAATTCCCTAACAGTAGGTAATAACTATTAAAAGTTTTATTTCGATATTATGAACGCAACTGTAGAATAATTTTCATGTTTCTCCGTTCTCCGAACTATTCCATCCTATAACTTTGGCCACAAGAAACAAATAATGGTGTAAATATGTAAAATTCTGTTCCTTCGTAGAGTGAGGCACCATTAATAAGTAAGATAAGAAATCAGTTGTTTTTCGTGTAAACTTCGAGTGCAAACATTAGTGCTAATTGCTTTCTTAAGTGGAAGTCATCAAGAGAATCATTATTTTTATTATGAAGGAACCGTTTTGATATAAATGTGTTAAGTGTTTTAACGACGGGGAGCCTTCCGGTCTTAATCTGTTCAGTAATAGAAGGTTCACAAAAAGTTACTTTCAGCATTATTAAGACAAAGACGTGATACTGATTTCAAAAGACATTTTTAAAGTACATACCTTTATGCCGTGTGGTGTCGGGTTTAGAATAGCACCTCTCCATTTCTTCCGTGGATATCGTAAGAGGCGACTGGAGATATAGGTCGTGGTATATTTTAGGCAACCATTATGCGACATATACAGAATGGATGGCCGGAAATTGACCGCAAATATTTTAATCAGTGGTCGGGTAAACGCGCCTGAAGCGTTTACCCTGAAGAAGACAGAAGGGCAATCGATCTATTGATCCATCCAATAGTAAATAATAATCAATGAAATGGAATAAATCTCTTGTGCAATTATTTTCCTGGTTTTTTTTTCTTCTCTAACCCGGAGCACAACATCACTGTCACTGCATTTATACAAATCTACATAACCTGCTCTGTTATTGTTACTTTAGCTGTTCATTTTGTCTGTGTTATACTCACTTGTGACTAGAATTGATTATTCGTCCCCCAATATCACAGAGAAGCAACCCATAGAAGTCCGTTTTAGATGCCTATCTGTTTGTGTTTGAGGTTCGCCGAACTTCTAGCAAAGGGAAGCCAGATTTGCTTTCGTATTTTCCTGCAATTCAGTGATAAAGCTTCCTCAGCCTCTGACTATTGCTTTTAGAAATCCAATTATCGATAAAAAAAGTGTACCGTTATCTTAAATTTGCAGCAGTCAAAAAATATTAAGTACACGAAAACGAGACGTGATGGCATGATGCTTCATTATGTTAGGTCATCAAATTAAATACTTATTATTGCTACGCAGGACTTGTTCACTTTCTTTTACTATCTCGACGTTTTGGCTGCATATAATAATTATGATATGATATAAAATATAATAATTTGAGTGAACATCATAGTCAGCATTTCAGTTTAAAACATAAAGTATAAATATGAATTAAGTATTTACGAAAAAATATATGACTCAAGATTTCAAGAATCTATTGGACTTAAAATGTTTTATAGTTCCTCAGAGTTCTAAGCAACGCTGAACATATCGTTAACCTCAAAGAGAGAAAATCAAAATAATACAGCAAAGCTAAGCTGATTAATGTCCTAAATCAAAAATGTTACTTTGTGCTGAATTTTACAGTTTCTAAATGAAGTTTTCGTTATATTACACAACAAGAAACAAATACTCTGTAATGGTTCTTATTTCTGAGGCACGAAACCCTAAAAATAGCAAATGGCTAGGTGTACGCCACATTAATGGCTAGACAAAGGTTTAAGGTAGCTACGGCCAGCGTTTCGACCATTACGAGTCGAGGCCCACCATTCATGGGCCCGAATGGGACTTAATGAAAGGTACGATACCATTATGAAGGCAATTGTGAGCTCATAAAGGAAATTAAATACAGACAAAAAGTTCAGCGCCGTACAAAGAGACGTGCAAAAAGTCGGCATTTAAGACCTTCACACGTGTTTCAGTTGGCTAATGACCAGGCAGGAGATAAGTGGAGTTTTTAAGTTGGAAGCAAATGTACCACTGGAATAACGACCCGACGAACAAAATGTTTACCAAAATGACCGTGACCTGTGTATTTTTCTCGCGTAGTTTAATGTGTTTTACTTTGTGAGGTTACATTGTTTTGCAAAACATGCCTGTACAGTAGAAGTATCATTCCTAATTACTGAATTATTAATTAATGAATTTGCGTGAGATTCATTGGTTGTACTGATTTAAATTATTTTACAAGTAGATAAGTGAGATATATTCATAAATATCGTTAAAAATTTTGACAACTAGCTATATTTTAAAGAATTAATAATATTTTGCATAAGTGTTAATAATATTAGTCGCGAACTGGGATACCTATGATTATCTTATTTTATTTTGATTATTTATTTTTATATTGAGAATTTATTGGTCTTATTAAATTGAAAAAGGATGATTATGTTACATATTAAACATAAAAAAGTTTTCATGAATAGAACAAAATTTTGATGTCTTGCTCAAAATTAAGTTGCAGCTCAAGATAAGATTTTTAAGGTAGAGAAGAAAAACTTTAACTTAGTTTTGAATATCAGGAACTGGAAATGATTTCAGGAAATAACTGCATTACTGGGCACATACATTTGCTTTGAGGAAATCCGACCGATTTAAACTTTGCCCGTTTGCTACCTTTCATTGTGCTCTGAAAAAGGGTTCTGACCAAAAACCGTTGAAACTTTTTTAATGAATTTTAATTTCTCCGTTGTCGGTGGGAGATCCGTTTGATATAACTTTTTTGCGAAATTAATCGCCTACGTATTAGCAGAACTGGATTTTCTTGAACTGCTAATTCGGATAGTTGAAAAAAACTAGTATTTGACATTTCGGATGTTCCTTTGTTAACAATATTAATGTGTTTGTAATTCTTGCCTAAAATATATTTAGGTACGCATAAAAGCCACCTGCCAAGTTGTAAAAGACCTTATATAGTATTTAACTTTTTTTAAGGACAATATCACACGGTAAAACGTATACGTGAAGACACAAACAACCTTTCTTATCTACCTATAAGTGTATCTACCCGTGTTTATTCATTACGTGCCCTGCCCATAAACCACAGCCCATTCAACCAGCGGTGAAGTCAAAGACAATAATTAATAAACAAATTTCTGTCAGGCCAACATTAGTAATGACATTGTTGATTACAAGGGTTTCAGACAAAGCCAACGGCGGTACAATGGAATGAGTAATGATAGCGACACCAGGTAAAAAGTAATAAGGGGATTCGATGCAAATGGAACAGTACCGTCCTCGTCGACTTGCTGACGCTCGGAGCTGATAAATGATGAAATTGAATAATTACCGCGCAATCGGCCATCACAGCAGCGAACGTGAAGGAAATGGTGATACACGGCGCGGTGTTGACGATTAATATTGTCACACTTGAGTGGAACGCCGCGGCGAGGTTTATTCATTTGGTCGATTAGTGAAATTGATTTCTTTGTCGATTGTTGCTTTTTTTGGCGCGTTCACGCCATGCTTTCTTTGCTTCGATTGTACAGGAGTAGTTGAATCGTGACTCATTGCTTCTTTTTCCGTTGTGCCGGTGTCAATCATTCTTAAAACCATATTTAAAATACAGTATTTTAGCCTGACAATCACCACGAATGTAAAAGGAAGGTAAAAACTGCAAATGTCTACATAAAACTTTTAAAAACGTTATTTTAATAAACAACATACTTATAAAAATGGCATGGCAAAGGGTTCTTTTGAAACACGGCTTATTTGCAATACTTCAACACGACCACCAGGACTATGATATTAGTGATGCGACTATAACCAACACAGACACACGGGAAACACACCTGCTTAATAAATCCCCCTTTATTTTCCACGAACAGTCGTCTATCTAGGTAAAATTAAGTGAACAAAATAGCTCGTAAAAGTAGGTTAGTCAGAAGCCACCCGTTGTCAAACGCAGGAGTCTGCTTCTTATTACACCCTATTAACATACGCCTGGATCTAAACACCACTGCTGGCGGCACCGCGAAGTACCTTGTGTTAACAACATTATTGTATTACCTCGTTGAATTGGCGCAACACTACGCGCCAAACTAAGCAAAACATTTTTTGTGGTATTTAGTAATCTGTTGCCTAATTTACGTAATTTTGTCTTATATTCGTATATACATCCGTACATCACGCGTGTATTCCTAAATTACGCGCTATATAGACAAAACTTTGTATATTTCACGTTTCGTGGCCATTTCTAGCATGTCTTTTTTTAGTTGATAAGTGTAATAGTGACAGGTTGCTAGCCTGACGCATAACCTATTTGCTTAATCGCCATAATTCAAAACCTGACACCATAGGGAGCTGACAGTTTACTAGCCTAGTAAAGTAGTTACCTTAACGGTTTTTATTCTTTAATGCTGTTTAAATTTATGTGCACTCAAAACAATGGCGGCACGGTACAAATAATTGGAAGAACTATTAACATTAACTACGAGTACACTTTTAAAATACGAACAGAAATAAGCACTCTATTGCTGAAAATAACGCCAAGAACTGATCGGTTTTCATTTACACGCAAAAATGTTAATTGAAAATCTGCAGCACACTCCATTTTTAAATCAAAAAGTTATTCTATCACCGGTGCAAAACACACTGAAGTATTAGTACCTAGTCTGCAACGTTATTGCGCTTCACGTCGTAACCAGAAAAGCAAATATTACTTAGCATATATTATTAAAGCGTAAAAGACAAAGGGTTTAATTAGAAGTTGAGAGTATACGGTAAATGCGGCACACATTAAAAGTTAACGACACCACAAAGCAGTGTCTGTGTCCAAATTGCTTATTTTGACCGGCGAGTATTAATTATGCAAGCCTGGAAGCGCTAACGCGCTCTGTCCCCGCTGGCCTCTAATGTTTCTGCTTAAAAAATATGAATAAAAAGGCACCGAAAAGCGGCTTTTTGCGACCGAAACGTAATAAATATGTACGAAGACACGTTCTAATTTTCTACAGCGTCGTTACGCTAACAGTTTAATTACGACTTTAAGGTTTAAGTAAAAAAAAACTTTTTATGTCGACGACATTATAAAAAGTTAATTTCTGGAGCATACCAAAAAAGTACTTATTACATTAAAAAAGTTCTTTTCTGATACGTACTAAAATAATATCGATTTAAGCTGTCGCAGATTTTCTTGATACAATTGATTTTATATCATCTATGTTGAAAATACATAATTATCAGCCCATTAAAAAAAAATAAAGAATATGCCATATTATTTCCTTAAAAAGGCGATAGTAAATTATTTCGTCGTTTATTTTTGGCATGAAAGATTTAGGCACCGAGTAAGTAGAACACATAAAATCGTTAACAAAGAATTTGGATAATAATCTGCTTTTAAAAATTATACCTACCTAGTAGTTTGGAAAAAAAAAGTATTGAAATATAACATTTTACAAAAAAATTAATTTTATAGCGGTAAAGTACTTACTTGTCCCAAAAGTCCCAATGTACCGTTTAATAGTATCGTAATTAAATTCAAGCACTGAATTCAAGCCGCAATGAAGATTGGTATACTTACAGAGTGTATGGCTAGTTAATTCTGTCGCTTCATCTTAATAAGTAAGCTTGGCAATTTTTATTTCGTCCCAGCAAACCGCTCTCGAGGAATTTACCAAACAAGAAACTGCAATTTCCCGTGACTAATTCATGACCGTTATTAATCTTGTTCATTGTGTCCTATTTTTTTTTGTCGTAAAAAGTTGGCTCACACTTATTTTCGCAAGTGGAAAAGGTAGCATCTTGTTTCTGTACAACTTTGAAGGTCGAAATGAGCAAGGATGTATGAGTATTGAAGTGGTAAACAGAACACAAACATGATTGAGCACTTTATTATTTTACTGAAACTTACATGTTTTTAAACTATTGTAAGATTACATTTTGTGGTCGTTTTGGTTTTGATAAAAAGCAACATACTGGCAGAAAGACACAAGTCCGTAAGAGAAAATGAGATATATAATTATTTATTGCAAAAAACGAATATTACGACGCCGTTCCGTTATTTGGGTGCCTACTGTTTTTCTTTCAATTAAGGTAATGAACTGCTGAAGATCCTTAATGTCCATCATTAAAAATACGATAAATTGATCCTTGTTTTGAGAGCAAGCTTAATTGATTGAACAAGAAGAATTCGCATCGCGTTGTGATAGAGATTTTTTCCTTTTCAGTTGTGAAAACGGATGGAATTAGTTTTCAAACAAAGGAATTGTGGCATTGGTGAATGAGCAAACGCGAAAAAATTAAGTAGGTATGTTTAAAGACTATAATAATATTTTCTCCATGACTTTTTTTATTTTTGTGTAAAGGTTGTTGTGTAACCTACCCGTAGTTTTTATTTATTTGCGTTACACAAAAAGAAAAGCTCAGAAGAAGCAAAAAATAGTGTTCTTCCCAAGTTATCACAGACACGGTAAACAATAACAACTATTATGTATGTTTAAGTAGAGTCTAAAGGATCATATTTAAATCTTTTACTCGATTATAATATGAAGAGACACAATGGATCTTAATCATTAACAATGTCGTAGTTATGATTTTATTATCGTTTACCGCAACTTTAACTAGCGATATAAACTCCATTTATTAAATGTAAAAACGAGTGTTACATAAAAATTTAAACTGTCTAAAATTGACATTCAAAACACCCTATAGGTTACCTTCTTATATTATTTGTTGATCAGCATTCACTTACTTCTAGATTCCCGCATAAGAAATCTCAAATTGTCTAAAATTGTCATTCGAAACACCCTATGGGTCATTGTCATAACCCTAAAAAAACATGTCCATTTGTAATATATAAGACATTTTTAATAATTGCATTTAATTTACATCAT
>BHDV01007934.1:28516-70488 GCA_005406045.1 Adoxophyes honmai | reverse complement strand
TTTCGTTTTAAATCGTTTTTTTCGAATAATTGATCTCTGAATGATACTCAGTTCTATTGCAGGTTAGAGTAAGAGTCGTAATATATCTTTGATTTTTATAAATCACGTGTTTCATTTTTTGCCGAAAAAAATTGCCAGGCTTGACAATGACCCCTATAGGTTACCTTCTTATATTATTTGTTGATCAGCATTCACTTACGTCAAGATTCCCGCATAAGAAATCTCATTTTAAAACCAGACCGATCAATTTCCGAAGGCGCACTTAACGAAATTTGCGCTTAGAGCAGCCAAGTGTGGAAGAAACGAGTATCGCCAGAGATTGTTGGCATAAATCATTTTTCAATTCAATTTAAACGACACAGGGAGCTGTTGTTCCGGCGGTTTACGCACGCGGTCACGGCTTCTTCGGGAATGCTTATTTGGGTTCTGTATTATTTTCCAATGGATTTGAGAAATATATTTTTTACGTTCTGAATGGGCGTTGGTTCTGCCAACCAGTCTAATTCTCATGCATTCAAATATTCCGGTCGAACACGGTAAGAATTGCGACTATACATTAAAAAACCTTGTGTTTTTCATTTATTTGAAAAGGTATTAAAGAGCGTTGAACGACTCAGAGGAAAAATATCCGAATTTCTGAAAGTTTTACGACTGCTACAAACACAATTTCCACTTCTCTATTTCAGTAAAGAAACAGACGACTGAATAAACACTGGTACTAAGCTTTAACGAATAAAAGCAGTTTAATTTAAAGCAGATTCTGCAGGACCCAGTGGCCATGTTTCCGCGCCCCCAACGCCGCTCGTTCCTCGAAACAATTTCGGCTCGCAGTTTATCAAGTCGAACATTTAAATGACCGAATTCGGATCTACAAACAACTCGTTTGGTTGATCGAGTATCGCCGGATTGTTCCAGTATTTTGTTCGCTCGAACCTATAAATCTGTCGTCTAACTTCTTCTTAAAGCATATCTAGTGTTCCCCAGTCCAGTTTCACAGACGCTTTCGAAAACCAATTCCAGTTAACTGCATTAAATGTTGTTGCCAAATGCTATTTGTGTGTTGATTTTCTGGCTGTTCGATACCACTTTTATAGAGTACAATTTAAGTTTTGAAAGAAGACCGTGGACGTTGTTTCGATTTTATTTTTAGAGTATTTTAGAGTTACAACAGTTACACTGTCGTATATTTCATTTATGGCGCTTGTTACTTTCAGCTTTTACAATAAAATGATTGTGTTCGTTTCTAAAACTTGTGTTTTACAAAATGGGAAAACAAACTTGGCTGTTTCTATCGACGCTACAAATTGCATTATATTTTGTGTGCAAAACTTATTCAAGATGCACAACCAACTAAACTTGCAAATGTAAAATGTGATGTAAACTTCCAAATTATCTTATAGTCGCTAAGTTTTACTAAAGAATCAATAAAAACGTTAATTGCCTAATGAATTATTACGTGATTTTATTTTTTATTTTTTTGTTTCTATCAAAAATAGATAAACGATGTTTAAAAATACGCCTATATAATAAATAAAATGTAATATTGTAATATGCCTTAAATATAATTCAAAACGCTGCAAATATATTTTCTAGCACCCTGTACGGTTCACACACACATGGCAACTAACACGCAATAGAAAATTCAACATATGGCGATCTTAGTTCACGGATAATAAAATTCAATTTTAGTGGAAGTATTTACGCGTCCCCGCTGGGCCCAGCGCCACAGATATTTATGGAGGTCTGTAGCAGCCTTTCCAAATTGAAATACATTAATATTTTACCATAAATGCGACACTTTCATGCGGCACATAACGTTATCGTAATTGGATTCTTCCCTTAGAGTTCTTGGTAGTTCAGTTTACTATATCTGACCGGAGAACACTTTTGAGGCCAAAATTTTAAGTTTACTCTATCATAATTGTATCTAACGTCAGACGTGTCGGTAGATACTACCACACCCATTTGGTTTTTAGACCTCTTGGTTGAGTTATAAATAACACACGAATCTGAACTATTAGTCACATAAGAGTATCTATATCTATCACCTAGGCATGGAAAAGCACTCGAACGCCGAGCCGCGTTTTATATCACATTTATTCCTTTCAAAGGATTTTTCGTATTCGATAAAAGAGTACAGAAGTCACTCGACCGAGATATTTTGCAAAGATGTGACCATAAAAATTCTTTTGTGCTTCGCCGCAGACTCGCTGATACTACATTTGAGAAGTGAACTGGTAAAGTGGAATACCTTGGGAACTAGTAATCTCCACTACCTTCATAAAGAGCAGGTTCCTCACTGAATATTTCCATATTTAGAGATATTATTCTAACAAAGAAATATTACGGTCACGGGAAATTCTGTACCACAACCTCGTCGTTTTAGACTTGTTATACTCGAGTAGTTTCATTTAGTGTATTTTGTTTTATTTTAAGTTAGAAACGTCACAAAGTATCGACTGTCGATAAAAATAATGATTTCTCATTTCTGGAAACGATGCCAATTTTTCCCACCTTTTGAAGTAATTTAACTAGCATTTATACCGCATTAAATACAAATTGTCTAGCGGTAAACTCATTAGAGGTGTAATTTAAACTCTTCCAATTCAAAATTTAAAGTAATAAATCTTAGAGAGAGTCTCAAACACCAGCAGCAATATATTTAATGAAGTCCCAAAACCTAATGCCGTTTTCCTTGTTCTTGATTCCAAGCAATTAATGACGTGCCTGTATTTCTTAAATGGAGTTGCCGCTTTGATTGTTAGCGTCTTTTTGTAAGCGGTTTTGTCTTTATGAATTTAATTGATTATATAAAATTAATAGACACAATGCGACAGAAACGACGCCTCTGGTTTTATGAGGCTCCAGAACATCGCTCTAGTAAATCTAAATAGGCTTTCATTTCGTGCTCCGTTTTAATAATACCTACACAAGCCTACATATGTTTGATGATTTTACTTCGGCGGAAACGTGAAAGAATTTCAAAGTTTGCTGTAACTGGAATAACGAGGGATGCTCAACGGAAGTGGTTTTGCTGTACGCACCGCACATCTCAAAACTGTGCATCGTTATTTTTACTTCGAGTTTAAATTTGGTAACTAGTTTGTGTAGAGTTTCAAGCTTCTTGAGTTAATCTTTAACTAAAGTTAAGTAGTCAACTGTTTCATTTCTAAAGGAAAGAAAAAGTGCTTTGTCAAAATTTACGAAATCTAAAAGGCAATTTTTGTTTTTTAAAAATCCAGAACAGATTCGGCCTGCTGTAAACAAAATCACAAAAACTCTTCACTGAGCTGTCATTAAATTACAATTAGCGGGGTACAAGGGGCAGTGCTTTCGCCATTCCGACCGCTAAATTATTCAGGCCCAAATTGTCACATTTTGTCTTTGTTTAGGTAAAAGTTTGAGATTTCGTATTTGAATTATGACCTCTGAAAATATAACGCTTGCATTAGCTGTTATGTTTGCTTTCATGGTGATTTTACTAATGACAAAAAATCAAAATTTAACAATTATTAACTTCTGAACTTGAAATATGACCAGTATTAAAATACCGCGTTGCAGGAGTTATACTACGACTTTGGTTATTGACTCAATGTGTTAAGAATCGATTTAAATACATGTACCAAATTTTTACGAATTCCCCCGTGTGATGTCAGACTTAAAATACCTAATACCTATTTCTTGCGTTGTTCACGTAAAAGATGACCAAGGAAATAAGATAGGTATAATTTAGGCGACAGGCTTGCAACTTGTCACTATTAGGTAGATATACCTCTTTTATTTAACACAAAAATGTTTAACATAGTTTTAGCTTAGAAGCTGTACATAAAAACTTGAAATTGTCTACCTTTGTGACGTTTTAGTTTTTGTTTTACTAAATACACCATTCGTACTGGAATATTCACTGAATATCACTGAGTTAAAATTCGAGACTTTTAAAAGTTCAGTACAGTTCATAGTCATCCCAACGTCAATTATTGACGTTAATTATTAACGTTCCAATCTATCCCATACTTCGACACCTCGACGACGTCGAAAGCATCGCTGCCGTCCTAGTGAATAGTAACGTACTAAACGTACTTATATTATTTCCACAGCACGTCATGTTTGGCGCGTAGGGCCATTAAATCACAATTAGGAGTAATGCGGGCAATGCGTGCAGCCATGAGCTTAGCAGACCGGGCTGCCCAAAAGGCTTTGCAGGTCTTAAAGGCTTGTCTCTTATTACTTATATTTCACGCCCAATCGGGGCGGCGGAAATATAAAGTATCATTCGGGGCCTTCGGTAATAAAAATTAACTACCGGAGGGTTTGTTTTGGGTTACATCATTAAGTCTGGTGTCGTTATGCTCAGTTATTTACCGCAATATCTGCACATTTTTTTAAGGTAATGGTCAACGCAATATCAGTGCACTTCTATTCACAGCTGTGACGCGTTTCTCCCATTGATACTCTTCACCAAGGATCGGACAAACCACCGTCATTTTGAAAATATAATCCTTTTCTGTACAGCAGAGACTTCCTTATGTTAATAAAAAAATAGTAATTTATAGATTTATTGGACCATAATTTTTATCTAGTGAAAATTTATTTATGATTGACATTCTGAAAATTAATTTCGCCAATAAAATAGAATAACCAATATTTTTACTTTTTCACTTGTGAGCCTATAACGATGTAAATTATTTAGGACCCATTTATGTGTTGAAAAAGTCCTTTTACAGTTTACGGACGTCATAGGGGCATATGAAATCGTTGAATAAGGACAATTGGGCAATAATTGCACAATCATTCGACAATATTCACACCAATCACCTAGTCCCAAATTAGGCAATTGAATGCCTGTGTTATGGGTACTTAACAACGATAAGGAAGCCTCTGCTGTACGGAACAGGGTTATATTTTCGAAATGACAGGCGTTTGTCCGATCCCTGCTCATCACGAATTGGACCGCAACGTGTCTAGCTAATCTTGATATAAAGACGTTATATGTGAGCTTATTCGTTTCAATTCACTATGAATAAGTCTCACGATACTTTTATATTCAAAACGTAAAACTTAGCAATAGTAGCAATAAGCCTAAATTATCGCTCGTTGCTGAATAGAGGTCATCTCTCAGTATGAGAGGGCTTCGGCTGTAGTCAACATGCATGCCTAGTGCGGATTGGGAACTTCACGCACAACTGTGTGCAAAAGTTTACTTGCGAATTTTTCCTTTACCGTTTAGGTCATGGGAAACATCAAATTCATATTCTGATATAAATTCGGAAAAATGTAAAGGTGCAAGCCTGGGATTCGAACTCACGACCCTCTGCACGAGAGGCCACAGGTCAGGGCGCTCGGAAACCATAGCCTCAAAGAAATCGCCACAAAAATGCCTGGGAGCGCCAGAAACGCGGCACAAAATTAGTATAAGAAGAGCAACTTTATGCCACTGGGTTAGTATTATGTTTTATGGAATTGTAAATTATGAGAAGTAGAGTCATGAAAATGTTTAATAATGATCAACAATATAGACGGTAACAGAAAAAACATGGAAAAATTTTCTTGTAATTTTCCTGAGGCGTTTAAAAAGTAACAAAAAAGTAAACATCCAACAAAGCAACCGAAAAACAGCCAATTACTAAGAGAACCCTTTTGTCTACAAACCATACTCGAGATATTAATTAGGCAAGTGGTATTAATTACTGTGGGAAGTTAAGAATGAGCTATTCAAACAAATAAGGGTAGGCAATGAGGTATTGAGTTTATACCTACAGTTTGTACCTATTGTATTGTTATGAAACAATGGGCTTCGCATTGTCTGAAATGTGTTTTGTGCGAAATGGTTTACATCGTGCCGGAACACGGGCCTGTAACTGAGCTAACAGCGCTGATGTAAATAAATTACAACACGGGAAGAGCAGGATGTAAGATACCCACCGTACGAATACGTGGCTTGGCCTGAAATATAGACACCATGTATAGCCACAGAAATTACATACATACATACTTTACGCCTGTGTTCCGAAACGGAGTAAATAGAGCACACGAATCCCTACATAGGAAGTCATTACTATTTCACTATTCGTGGATACTAGGTACTAGCATAATATTAAGATTTTGAGTTGACAGGTAAAATAGTGACATAAAACCCTTACAGAAATCTTTGATAATTTAAAAAGCAATCATACGGTAAAGGAAAGGACAGCAGCCTGACCAAGAAAATAAAAACCTGCCGATATTGCGGAGAATCAACAAAAAAAATACTGGTATCACTAAAATTCATATTTTAATGTCATCTGACTCTTGCTCTCAAAGTTTTCTGTTGCTTAAGTGTGGTTTTTATAATGTTGTTTTGTGTTTCTGTGCGTTAAAATACTAAAGATACATTGCGGTTAAAAGAAAACACTTCGCAGTGTATTAAAATATTTTGCTAGAAGTCTGGAGGTTAAACAATATTCCTTTAAACGATATCACCGATACCGGTTGTCAATATGACTTGCAGATATTGAATAGTAAGCTTATAGTAAACGTAAATAATATTGCTATAAACATAGAAACAAAGAAGCCCAATCCTAAACTTTGAGTGATTTCGTAGGAACTAATTTCTCACACAGGGAACACTGTTTGAACTGTGAAAAATTGTTTTTTTTTGTCAGTCCGTAAATGTCATCTTGTCATTGTGATTTTGTTTGAGTCCAATGATATCGTAGTGTATTGCCAAAATCTTTATGTCGTTTATTTTGACTACTTACTCAATAATAAAATACCTTATTAATTACTGACACATCGGATGCCGCCGTATACCTATCCAAATTTGACTGGTAACAAAACATGCACTACATCTTTACTCACAACATTATGACGTCACAGGCTTGACTTGCTGTTATACAATATTAGTCTTGACATTAGAATATGTCAAAGCGACTCTTGCGAGTCTCATAACATTATATTACGCGCAGGCGGGCTCATAATCCTGACGACTTCCACTTTCTTAGATTATATTGCAAACCTAACCAGGCCGTGTGCAATATCGTGTGCTCACGAGATACTTGTACGCAAGCGATCTTGTTAGAAGGGATTAAAAGTTCTCCACTCTAGATTTTTGCGTATCTTTATTGCTAAGGCATCTTGATAAGTTGGAACAGGTTTGGGTATAAACCAGGGATGTAGCAGGTCCATTTTTTTTTAATATTGCTTAGCTCGCATCCTCATCTGCGGATGCGGATTTACGGCTAGGTTGGTACGGCTTATTTTTTGGTTATTTTAGGTACGAGTTACGTACCTCCAAAATAAAAGGGGACTCCTATGCGATCTAAGCCTAAGCTTTTGGCAAAAGATGCAAACTTATACCGTGTCATCGAATAGTAAAATAACTAAATTGCAATTGCTCGAGTCAATCAATGTTTGTTAAGTGATGACTTGCAGCATCTATCCTATCGACCTCATCTCAAAGCTCAAAGTCGCTCCACGACCAACGGAGAGGAGTATGTTGGGGGTGTCTTTAGGTGACTGAATTAGAATGTGGAGATCCATAGACGAACTAAAGTCTACGATATACTTAGCCTACAGGATTAGCAAGTTGCGGTGGCACTGTTTACCACATTGCATGCGGACCAGATGGGTGATGGGGTCGAAAAGCGCTCTAACGGAGACTACGTAGCAAGCGCAGCGTAGGACGTCCACCTACAAGATGGATAGACGACCTTACATAAGGAAGTCCAAAAGAGAGACCAATGTTCAGAATAGTTCGAACACTTATAATAAGTACTTAACAGCGCTATATGTATATTATTTAAAATGCTAAGAATCTTCAAGAATGGAAGGACCTATTCAAAGTACGCATCTGCAAAAAATCAATGTTAAGTTTATGCGAATATTGAATGCGGAAGTTCCGCATTTACGGATGCTGATACGGATATCTGCAACATCCCTAGAAATTACGGCGGATTTTAGTCCAATCTTCGGTGTCCATCAGAGCATCAGGCGTGATTGTGACCAAACGTGATGTATAAAAATAAACACCTTAAACTTAACAAGTGCTTTGTAGATTCTATTTCAAGTGCTAAAAATGTGCAGGATGCCTAAAATAATTTACTAAATGTCTCTGTAAACAGAAGTTTAAAATAAAATAAAAAATTCGTAAATTGAAATCCATTTTTCGTGAAATCTACATCAAAAGTAATATTTTTAGAACAATGAAAAAATATAAATATAGGTAACTGAAAGTGTAAAAAAGATTTTCTGGTCATTAAAGAATGTACTTGTTTATGAAAACATAGGTAATTGAGTATTTTCAAAATGAAACTAAAATTTTATTATTCATAAATGGGAATTCGTCTGTAGATCGTCCAACGTCCTTAATTTATTATCGATAAAATTAAGCAATTTCATGAATAAACAAGCCATTGGTGTTTTCCTTCGTTATTAATATCACTGGTAGGTATTTAATATCGAATGACTGTGCAATTAGTATCGATGTAAATACACATGAATGCATGCTATTAATTGGTTCATTATTAAACGTAATATTATGTGATATACTATTTAGCGCGGTAAAGTAAAAGAGTAATTTATGTAACTAACATTTAAATTAGAGCTTAAACCAATGCAGTGTAGGTGAACGAAACGAGTTTAGTGAGTATTGTTGTTATACCTTTATTAAATTTGTCATAAAAGAATATTTCATGACACTTATTTAGACAAGTCAACTTAAATTAAGGTGATGTCTTTTCTTACTCATTAAAAGTTAGTTGACATTACGTGTTAAATCTTGTTGTATGGTGTCGGGATAGAATAATACATCTCCATTTCTTCCGTGGATGTCGTAAGAAGCGACTAAAGAAATAGGTTTAGATATGTTTTAGGCGACAGGCTAGCAACCTGTCACTATTATACCTCTTCCATCTGTTTATTAAACCTAAATATGCTAAAAGTGGCCACGGAACGTGAAATGGGCATGGCTTGTCTATGTAAGGTTTCGTGTGCTCTGCCTACCCCATTTGGGAATACAGCCGTGATTGTATGTTTGTATGTATGTATGTTTAAGGCGGTCATGGTATTGTGCGGGTGGTGTAGGGTTCAGAAAAACGCTTCTACATCATTTCTTCTGTGGATGTCGTAAGAGGCAACTAAGAAAGAGGTTCATCCTTATCCTTACTAATATTATAAGTCAGAAAGTGAGTTTGTTTGTTTGTTTGTTTGTTTGTTTGTTTGTTTGTTTGTTCCGCTTTCACGCCGTAACTACTGAACCGATTGCTTTGAAATTTTGCAGACATAAAGATAGAAGTCCGGATTAAATAATAGGGTACTTTTTATCCCGGAAAAAATTGATGTTCCCGAGGGAAAACAAAAGTATAGTTTGCTTGATAGATCGATATCAATCGATGATAGATCGATATCAATCGATGATCGATCGATAGATGATAGATCGATGGCGCTGTGTGTCGTTTGAAACAAGAAGTTTTCTTATAGTTGTGCTTTATACCGCAATATAACCGAGTTCCACGCGGGCGGAGCCGCGGGCGGAAAGCTAGTATATTATATGCTTTGGACGACAAGCTAACAATCTGTCACCATTACAACTACCTCTCATTTATGTTTAAGCCTATATTATTCTGAAAGTGGCTACAAAATGATTGTGACGCAGAGGTGGTTTTGACACTTTTGACTAAGTATGTGAACTATTAATAATTGTGTGTATCTCCGGTCTCAAACGGGAGCCTGGGTGTAGCGCCCTAGCGCCACCTATCTTCGAGTAGTAGAACTTCTACAAATATCATCTACGTCATCAACTGTCAAATTGTATCCTACATGGCGCTAACGAAATTTCGAAGATCCGTTGCATTATTGCAACTTTCAACTTTCTCTCTGTAGACTTAAGTCACCAGGCATATCATCTGCCTGGAGAAAGATCTCTCTATTGGAGTCTTTCCTGCATGTATACTTACTCGGCTTGTGCCGTTTGGTAATATAAGCGCGATGTATGAATGAAACGTCAGATTCTTGGTGGCAGTTGAAATTTTTATCCACACCCTATATTTAATAGTTCCTCCATAACAATATAAACAATGTGTAAAACGTACTAGTTACGCATAAACAGACCATGTAATTTACTGGGCCACGAAATCAATTCTGCAAAATGATAATTTTATTCATAGAGTTCTCGGCAGAATTGTATCGTTTACTTTGGCGGTGATTCGGTTCGGAAATATTTCATGGAATAACTACGCTCCACATGTCCTTATCTAAAATAATCACCTACCACTAGATGCGTAAGGCCTTGCGCAGACGATAAACAACTTGCGTCGGACTTTTTAGTCTGTGAAAATATAACCTATGGAATTATATGGAGTAACGCACACGACGCGCAAAAAGTTTGGCGCACAATGCATACAATCCACGCAAACTTTTTGTGCGCCGCAGACTCTGCGTCTGTCGTCTGCGCTGCGCCCAATAACTCGTCTTCATTTCTACCGTGAATGTCTTAAGAGGCGAGTCAGTTTTTGTGAATTACTTGCATCTGACAAGTAAATTAGGTATAAATAATGTATGATTTCCAAATTGAAATAAATAAATCTAGTCTATTAATTATATTCTCGTTTGCTCGAATCAGTCGCTCCAGAGGCGCCGTATAGACAGACTATCGGTACATCGAAATTTTGAAGTCCTTATACAGAAACGCCACCATGTCGGTTCGTCTACAGGATCAGTATTCGAAACCTATCCATTTGCAGCGCGGTGTAAGGCAGGGAGATGTTATATCTACCAAGCTGTTCACCGCGGCACTGGAAGACGACTTCAAGCTCCTGGACTGGAACGGACTTGGCATCAACATTAACAGCGAGTATCTGACCAACCTTCGGTTTCCCGACGACATTGTAGTCTTGGCTGAAACCATGGACGACCTCGGCACTATGCTCAATGACCTCAGTAGAGTCTCTCAACAAGTGAGTCTTAAAATGAATATGGACAAGACGAAGATCATGTCGAATACCCATGTTGTACCCACTCCTCTAAAGGTTGGAGACTCTACGCTCGAAGTCGTGATGGAGTACGTATATCTGGGACAAATAGTCCAATTAGGTAGGTCCAACTTCGAGAAAGAGGTCAATCGACGAATCCAACTCGGCTGGGCAGCGTTTGGGAAGCTACGCAACATCTTTTCGTCGCAAATACCGCAGTGTCTTAAAACGAAGGTCTTTGACCAATGTGTGTTGCCAGTGATGACATACGTAACAGAGACGTGGACGCTTACTATGGGCCTCATCAGAAAGCTCAAAGTCACGGAAAGGGCAATGGAGAGAGCGATGCTCGGCGTTTCTCTGCGAGATCGAATCAGGAATGAGGAGATCCGCAGAAGAACCAAAGTCACCGATATCGCTCGAAGAATCGCCAAACTTAAGTGGCAGTGGGCAGGGCACATAGCTCGTAGAACTGACGGGCGTTGGGGCGGAAAGGTTCTAGAATGGCGTCCACGTACCGGCCGGCGCAGCGTGGGTGGCCCCGCATGGTGGACCGATGACTTGGTGCAAGTCGCGGGAAGCCGTTGGATGTGGGCAGCGCAGGACCGGTCATTGTGGAAGCCTATGTCCAGCAGTGGACGTCTGTCGGCTGATAATGATGGTGGTGATGATTGGTCGAATCGACCATAGGGCCGATAAGACAGAAGTATTTAAAGAGTAAAATAGAACTTCATCAACTAATAGGTATAGGCTAACGGGAATAGTTTTATTCTCTTCACTCGTGAGAATTTTTGTTTCAAGTGAAGAGACATTATTTCAAGACTAAAATTATATTCTTGTTCGGTTAAATCGACCCTAAGTAAGACTGATATATCCAAAGATAGAACTTCATCAACTAACATAGGCTCCCAAAGAGAATTGCACGAGCCACGTTGCCCTAATTTGTAAGACGTTATAAGTTGGAGAATTGTGGAAATACAATTATAACTTGAGGTTAGATCGCACGTGAAATGTGTTCAAAGTAACTGTACCCCACATCTTCAAGTTTCAGTTCTAATTTCGTAACTAAATCAAGTATGTTGTATTTCGTTCGAGTGCTTTTCGAATTATTGAAGCTCGAGCTCATGGTTATAAGGTTACTAATAAAGACGGTTTTTGATAGATATTTTTAAAATCTAGTACGAATGCAAGAAACGATTTATTTCGCTCATATTTATCGCTTTCCCGTGTGGTGCCGGGTTAGAATAGCACCTCCCCCTTTCTTCCCGTGGGTGTCGTAAGAGTCGACTCTGGGAAAGGGTTAGTGTATTGTGGGCGATGGGCTAGCAACCTTTCACTGCAATATCACGTTTAACCATCTGTTTACCCTGAAAATGCTAAACGTGGCACTGAATTTTTGAATTAATGTGCTCTGCCTACCCCTCTTGGGAGTACAGGCGTGAGAATATGTATTTATGTATGTATGTATTTATCGCTAAACGGAATTTGTCACGTTTTTTTAAATATGGGTTTGTGTACCTCGACATTTCGGCCGACGGGTATTACCCATGACTAATAAAGCGGCAATTACACTAATTCGTTCGTCGCAAGATACTTACGGTGACCACAAAACTATAAAGAACATGGTAGTCAAGCACATTTGGCGAGCGACATTTTTCACTACCCAATTAGTTGACGGCAGTCGGCGGACAGTTTAGTGTAAACAAAGTTCGAGTAGTTTTGAACGCAACGACCGCATCAGGTGAACGAAATAGTATAATTGCCGCTTAAAGTTGCCCACCCACAACCTTGATCTTGAGATCACGGTGAGCAAAGTCGTCGTTGTATTCAATAAAATTTAAATATTTACAAAATTAAATGTAAAAAAGCTAGCACACCTACAACTCAATAGCTAATAACAATATTTCAAAGCTCAGTGGCTTCATCCAAGAATCCGATGAAGTGAATTTTCGTTCGACAAGGATATACTACAGTTCATAACTTGTTCGAAGCGCGGAGAAATGACTGTCATTACTCAAAGCGCGCGCGAGCACATTCTTCACGAGTACTTGTGTTACTTGATTCTAGTTTACATATCGCCGGGTCAAACTTTTATTGATGGTGTTTCGAGGTACCTGAGTAGGGGAGTTAGTAAAATTAGTACAGAACTTTTGATTCATTGTTCTTTTAACTAAAAGCAACTTTCCTTTACTTTTACATGCATAAACTTCACGTCTGTATTCCCAAGTGGGGTAGACAGAGCACACTAATACTAGCCACTTTTACTTGCCTTTTACTTTTTACTTCCCAACACGAATTTCGTTTTTATTCACTAATATTTATGTACTCAATTCAAATCAAATACTTCTCCCTAATTACCGTAGTCAGCAAAAATACCCAGTTCATAATTATCATAGCCAGATTTTTTTTCCGGCTGAATAACTCGAAAACGGTCCAACTTATTTTAATGCCAAATAGATATATTAGTATGTTAGCTCACATATTTTAATTTTTTCACGTGATTGACTACAATAAGTAAGAAATGTAAATGGCTACGGTAATTAGGCTGAGAACACCAAATTGTGAGAATAGCCGATAACTATAAAATCTAACATTAAACTACCATGAGACTAACTCATTGTGAAAATTAACAAATAACTTACGTTTTTTAATCGAGTTTAGCTCAAGATGATTCGGGGTAATTCGTAGCCCGAAGTCGCGCGAAAAGAGCGGTGACGCGCAGTGCGCGTTTGGTAGCAGCAGCCGTCGCGGCTCCTAGATGTAGGGCTACGTATTAGCCCGAAACATGTCGAACTAAACTCGATTTATAAACGTGAGTTATCCGTTAATTGTCAACATCAATATAAAAATTTACTGACAACATCAAGGACGCTAGTAATATTAATTAATAAGGTGATGAGCAATTACATTAACCGTAAATTGATGCTTGGTTACGTCCTTTCAATAAATACAAAATTAAAATACAACAAGTAACAATAATTAAAATACATTTCCATGTAATTGGTGTGCTTAAATTTTCATTAATTTCATTCGAAGGAGATTAATCGAAGCTCATTCGTCAGAATATTTAAATGTAATACGGTCATAATCGTAAAAGGGATTATATGCCATATACCTGCGTGATTATTACATTACATGGACTTGTGTTTGAATCATACCTAAAGTAAGGTAAAACTTTAATTATTGTTATCTGTTGTGGTAAATATAAACCTAGGATATATCTAGATATTTGTAAAATTAATAAATGAAACTTGAAAGTTAAGGATCCTTGGGTAGGGTTCCCAACATAGTCTTCATTCCCGCATTGAATGGCTATCGCTAACCTTTAAGCGAGGAAGCTGCCCGCACGAGGGTCTCCTGTTACTCAATCAATTTCAATTAAAATATAAAAATGTAAAAAAAATATTTACTTGCAAATTGGTAATGAATGAGACTGACGCAGGTAAAAATCATGGTACGCTTCAACGATTGTATCGCAAGATGGCTTGCTTAATCACTATCAAGCTAGACTAATTAATTTACAACATGCTCCTTCGAAACTATTCGGCACCTCGTTAATCATCCTAAAACATGTGATAGCTATCGCAAGACTCGGCCAAGTCTTGGTTAGTAAAGGTAGATGTCAAAGACGGGTTCACTGAAAGGCGAAATTTAATAGTTTGTCCGTCCGTTCAGTTGAAAAGGAAGATGGCAAACCGCAGCCTCCCCAGAGCGAGCATTTTGACCGTAATCAGCCTAATGGAGATTCCCGGTGTCCGGCTCACACACGCCTATCCCCATCCGCTCTAGTCGTCTATTTAATTTCACTTAAACCTTTTAATACGTGATAATGATTGTGATTTACCTAAGCTGGAGAAATATAGTTCTCAGTCAAGTTATTTGCTTTGAACCTATTGACACAAATACATAATTATCACACATGTGTACCCAAATGGGGTAGACAGAACCATGACTATTTCACTTAAGTTAAAGAGGTATAGTAGTAACAGGTTGCTAGCAGGGATCGAATACCGGTATTATTTTCATACATTTATACCGGTATTCAATTTCGGTATCTCAGTTGTTATTGTATGTTATTGGATTTTTTTCATTTAATGTCGTACATTTGTAGACTTACCTAAATACGATCTAGGAATACCAAGCTAAAATTCCAAATTAAAGGAGATATTTTAGTTTTTAGTAATACCGGTAACGATCCCTGGTTGCTAGCCTGTCCCCGAAAATATTCCTTAACCTATTTCCTTAGTCACCTTTTGCGACATCCACGGAAGAAATGGAAAGGTACTATTATAAGCTCGACCCCACACTGCACTATGGCAAGAAACATCAATATCATACCGTAACGTAGATACTAAACTTGTTAGTACCATTTACCCAATGGTAAGATGACTAAAAAAAATGTTTAATGCGTCTGATGCATCGTTAATAAATGCTGAACACTAATTAAAATGCTTAGGAGTTTCCAATGACATATTTTTTATTTTATTTTGTGTTCCATATTTTTTCATATTCCGATTGACGGAATAAATAAAGTGACACGAGTACAGACAGATATTAATTATTCTACTCCGACATCACACAGACTCTTCAAAAAATTTGAAGTTACTAAAAATTCGGAAGTGAATTCAATATTAAATGCAACAAAAAACGGTTTCGGGATAAGTTACTCCCAACTCCTACCTTCCTCCGGGTCACAGATTACAAGGATTACCCTCTACCTGGCCAGTCCGTCACAGCCGTCTCTAAATCCTTCTTAATTACTCCAAATACTCAAACGGATTGACCATTTTGCTTATTAGGGTTCAGTACAGTTCAACCCGGAGGTTTTAATTAAATCTGAATGTTTGGAGTGACCGCTGAAATTTATGTTACCCTGACACTTTAGATTTCTTGACACAATGAACTATTTAAACTATTCATCTTCGAATTGAACGCTGTCAAATAGGAATGATTGGATTTCTACTGCCTGGTTGTTACCGTATAATACCGTATAATGGGGTGAGTAAGGATTACGAGGATCTGGTTTTGAATGGGGAGAGTAGAGATGTCAGAGGGTAAGGTGGTTTTATAGGCTACCTACCTGATTATTATTGTTATAATTGGAGCCGTAGTAAATATTCATTATCATGTTTTGATCAATAATTTAACCATCTCACAATGGAATAAAATTCTTTTACAGATACTTTCAATAAAAACCAGCGGCCGGAATATTTTTTAACAAAAACGTCCATTTATGAAACGTATGAATTAAAGTTTTCCGAAGTTTAAATGCCAGTTCCAACATACTTTATGACTATTACAAAATATTAAATTAGAGCTTGTAATTTTATACTTCCCGAAAAAAAAATAAAGGTTTGGGTACTTCATCTAAATTCATACTAAAATCTTGGTATGTGGATTGCGTTCATCAACCTCCCTAAATACTACAGTCTGATATTTTCCTTTAGAAGTTCAATGGCTTTTAAGTGAGTAATAACAATAAAGAATTTGCAATGTTGAGCTTGTAACATAGCCGCAAAATATTAGGTATACGTATACTTACAAAACCTAAACGCTAGCATTATTTTTACCAACATCAGAGAAAACAAACCTAGCCTTTACAATAATATATGTCAGGCATTTATCAATTTTATTAGACAAAATTCATTAAGATTATGATCGAACGCTATTGTTTTTTCTCAAGTTATATAAGAGTGAAACACAGCTCTGCTGAACAAAACTCCTTTTATACGCCGTAATTTCTATTCCAAGCATAATAAAGACAATGTGCTGGAAAAGAATCCAAATCATTCTGCAATCTTCTTTCCCTTCTGCTTCTCTTTCGGCAACCATTTCATTCGTTTAATTTTTCGCGGGACCAGATTGGTGATGACTGGCCTACATCGTTGCGGATTAGCACAATGCTATCTTAACTATGTAGTAAACTTAGTTTTCGCTGGTCGTCCGATTTTATTATGAAACATAGACATAAAAGAAAGAGAGAAAATTGTTTCTTTAGGTCTTAAAATCTGGTCCGCTTCGGGCAGATATTATGATCTGAAAGACGGACACGAATGTTTCCTCCCGAATTATAGTTCTATAACATGTATCTATGTGTATGTGTATAAGTATATAAGGGTGTATGTATAATTATGTTTATCCGTTGCTTAGTATCCATAGTTTAGCCTTTCCCTAGTCTGGGACTCGCTTAATTGGTCAAATTGTCTTATGATATTTATTTATTAATATAATCACCGTGCAAAAATTCAGAAATTTAAAACTTTAAAACGATTACAAGTCACGGAAACATAATAAGATAATCGACGACTGGATCGTCATTTGATTCAGCATGGCTTGGTGCATCTCTTAGGTAAAGATAATATGGCCAAAACTCTCGAATTACGCTAATTATTCTTTTTGCACTCCTCACTGATACCTCAAACAAATGGGCTGAAACCACAGAACGAGGCGAGCGAACCGTTATCAAACCAAAATACCTACATTCGACCACACACCACATGAGTACTAGGATGCCTAGTACCTAACTATATTTTGCATTACTATTACATTGAAACCAAGCTCTAGGCGACAGTCCAAAATCCTATCACAACCTATTATACCGAAGCACGAAATAGCCATGGTTTCGTCTGTCATGTTTTGTGTGATTTGCCTACCATTTGGGAATACTAGCGAGATGTTTATGTTTATGTATGTATGTAATCATAAATTATTGCAGATTTAGCTAATTACCGTAGGTATGTGAATAACGTGTACTAAGTAGGTGGTTAAATTTAATCCAATTAGGTTTCTACATTGCTTATCAAATTGTACTTGGATACCAAGATACTTGTGTTGTATAAACTATAAAGTACTAATATAGCTAATAGGGATGATGACCGGGTTAAAAATATGTCATTTTAATTAGTCCGTAAGTTACATTATGGAAAAAAATGAAACACATATTTTTTAGTTTATCAAATAATTAAACATCGACAAAAGTACAGATCATCAAACTTCCTGAGTGGGGGCTCGTGACGTCACGTTAGAGTAAAAATTGTACTCAAACGTCACGTCACGCGAAACTTTAAGGCTCTGTATAATCGTCATTTTTCGTCTGTCAAATAAAAGAAAAAATATGGGTACAATATTTTTTCGTAGTCTATCTGACGGACTAAATAGTTTTTTCTAGTCATCTAGCCTATTATTACAATCTAGTTAAGCTATGTCAATACCTAAGTAGGTATGTTAGGTAAAAATGAGTAATATACGAACAAAAATGTTATTTGTGTGACTGTTGCAAAATAAAAGTATTAATAATGTCAGTGTAAGCTCAAAACCTAAAAAATATACATACATACATACATTATATCGTCACGCCTCCTTCCCACAGGGGTAGGCAGAGACTACTTTGTTCCACTCGCTACGATCCTGACATACCTCTTTTGCTTCATCCACGTTCATCAATCTCCTCATACATGCTCGTCGGTTTCGGGTACTCTTGACCTGACCTGTTTCTAAAACGTCCGCCATTTGGTCACGGAACGTCCGTCTAGGTCTTCCCCTCCCACTGCACCCATCTACATTCCCCGTATAGATTTGTTTTGTCAGTCTTCTTTCATCCATCCTCTCTATATGGACAAACCAACTAAGCATACTTCTTTTAATTCTATTCACTATTATCTACTTTCACCCCAGCTCTTTCCCTTATCACACTATTTCGTATTCTGTCTTTCAGTGTTACACCTTCCATACTCGTTAACGCTCTTATTTCTACTGCATTTATTCTACTTTTTTGCTTCGTTTGCATACCCAACTTTCGCTACGCCTGTAAAGGCAAATTTCATAAATAATGATGATTTTTTCAAAAATATAGTACAAAATTTACTCTTTTAGCAATAGTTAGTGTTTCAACCTGCCCTGAATTGAAACAAAAACACTTGACAACAAAGCCGGATAACATAGCTATATGATATCCACTAGTTAAGCTTGGAACAGTTCGAAATTCTCTGATATACGGGTTCGAGTAGAGAATTCGTTTTGTTGTTTCGTTCACCTCAATACCAGACATGTTAATTAAAAGAACAAAGTTCTTTTGTGACATTAAAATGACATTTTCAACTAACATAATTTATCGCCGCTCTGTTGATTTAACTTTTCACGTACAAACTTTACTTTATTTATTTAAGAGACGTGCTACTTATTCTTCAGAGACTTCGTTTTACTAAAACAACATACACCTAATTCTTTGACAAAATTTTAAGAAATAGCTCCGTTACAATTCAAATTCGGAGAGTAATTTCTTTCGTAAATCCTTCTCTCAATTGTAGCGAAAGGGATCGCGCTTTTGTACTTAAACTAAATTAGCCGAAAGAAAAGTAAGTGGGTAGGTACACAAACACCCACCGTTGCTAGATTGAATGCTTTTAGCCGAATTAACCCGATAATGTTGCTAAACATTTCGAACAAGTGGTCATAAAATCAGATTAAACTTGTATTTCTTTTGTTTTTATCTCGAGTGTTTACTTTATTTCTATTAATACCTATACATAGTAAGTATTTACATTATCCTTACAAATAATTCTTTGGTCAAATTTAGACGCTTTAAATATTAAACAAGTGTAATCCCTCTCACTGACCTTTACTGGAGTTGAAGAGTGCAAAGTAACAAAATTTATGAAAATTAATTAGCCATCCTATAATGTATACAGAAATTACGATACGAAGAAAGTGGCTCGCTTTTCATTTATTACTCTTCTTCGTCATACTATAACATGAAAAATTATGCATTGTGCCATATTTTTGACATTCTCTAGCTCATCAGCTAAGTTGTGATACATACTTTCGAAAAGCATCTTCACATAAAAGTAACTGTACTTACCTACAATTTAAAATAACGCTACCTACTTTTAATAGACATTAAATATTAACTACCCCAACAGGTCCCTTATTTTCAAGACATTTCACTTAAACAATCGCCGTTATCAAATTACCGTAGTCGGCAAAGAAAGCAATTCCGTTAAACGCATACTAGGAACAATAAGAATAACAGCTCCTACTTAACTGGGACAGCTACTTAATGAAAATTAAAACAATTACGAGTGATGTTCAGAAGGGTATCCATTAGCCTGGAACCGGCGCGTTACAGATAATAGCTGTAACGGTGGGTTATTGTTCGGAACAACAATGGTGGCACTTACGGGAGCGCCCTTATCTCGTTGGCCACCTCGTTTGTACTGCGGAGATCAGCCCACCTGCATGCCTGTGATACGAGAGCTACATATACTGCAATCAATACGAACGGCGCAAATAAAAGAATACTAGCTGGGTGACCGAGCTTTACTCGGATTATTTTTTGCATACATTGAAATACTGGTAATACAAGTTGTAAAACTAATATCACTTCATTTCGCTGATTAAAATTAGTTTTTACAGATCAAATTAATCCACTCCCACTACAGTCATCATTATTTAACAGTTAAAAAAAAGCAAAAAATAAAATAAAAATAAACCGGCCAAGTGCGAGTCGGACTCGCGCACGAAGGGTTCCCTACCAAAAAACTGCAAAAAATCAGAATTTTTGTATGGGAGCCCCCCTTAGATACTAATTTTATTTTTATTCAATTATTTATTTTTAAAGTAGACATTTAATTAAACATTCTGTGAGCATTTCAAGTATTTAACTGTTACAATTATTTAAATAGACCCAAAACAGCAAAAAAAACACGTTTTTTGTATAGGAGCCCCCCTTAATTATTATAATTATTTTAATTTTAGTATTTGTTGTTATAGCAGCAACAGAAATACATCATCTGTGAAAATTTCAACTCTTTAGCTCTTACGGTTCGTGAGATACAGCCTGGTGACAGACAGACGGACGGACAGACAGACGGACAGACAGACAGCGAAGTCTCAGTAATAGGTTCCCGTTTTTACCCTTTGGGTACGGAACCCTAAAAAGCAAAAAATTTTAAGTGTGATGAAAAAAAAGAAAAACTTATGTCACATCCCAGGATCGAACCCAGAATTTTCTGAATGTAAATTCTTGACTTCATCAACAAATTACCGAAAACGCCGTACATGTCCATATAAAATTTGAAGAGTTCCCTCGATTTCTCCAAGATTCCATTATCAGATCCTGGTTTCGTGCCAATGGGACCAATTTCGAGTTGTACCCTTCCGATTTAAAAAAAATTTTTTGAAAATCGGTTCACGGGTCTCCGAGATATCGAGTAAACATACAAATAAAAAAATAAAAAAATTAGGTCGAATTGAGAACCTCCTCCTTTTTTCGAAGTCGGTTAAAATATCTGTTGTAGTTATTCGGCATCGGGACATTTAAAAAAAAAAGCAAGAAATTTAAAGAAAAACTTAAGTCACATCCCAGGATCGAACCCAGAAGCTCCTGCACAGAGAGCGGACGTTTTTACCACTATACCAAAGGACCTGTTGAACTCTCTAGCGAAATATCTGTATACATTCAGTAAGAAATTCATATCCCGGTTTTTATTTTTTTTCTCGAAAAATTGCGTTTTCCCGGGAAAACCACTTATGTAGATAAACTTAAAACTCTAATCCTCGTCTATATAAAAATTTTCATGAAAATCGTTAGAGCCGTTTCCGAGATAGCTGGTATATAGAAATATAGAAATATAGAAATATAGAAATAAATATATATACAAGATTACCTCGTTTAAAGGTATAGGATTAAATCTGCATGGGGGAGGATGATCGTTTTGTTTCGGGTGGCTTCTTGATAAAGGGGTGGTGTGCTCTTTTGTAAGGCTATTCATGGTTGTTTTAACCTACTCACGAAGTTTCTTAAGGGAATCACTAATAAAATCTAGGGTGTTAAAAGTTTACTTATTTTTAAAAAATAACAATAACTTCTTGCGGCTTAGTACTTAATCGAGTGTGTACGGTACAGTCAACTGCAAAAATAAGTAATGTTAAGATTCATTGCGTTGGTCGTGGCATATCACTACAAGTGACGGACATCTCTAGCGCGTTAGTTAAAAATAAACAATTAAAGCTCGATTCAGGGCGAATACGAAGTTTTAAATTTTTACTTGAATAAAGTTTTATGTAACTAAACCATTATTATTTAGTATCGATATAATTCTCTGCAAAATATATACCGAGACCTTAATATTTATGCAGTAATTTTTTTATGCAGTTTTTTGTGTCTCCTGAAAACTAAGCAAAACTGACTTACGCGGTATTGTTAGCTAAGTGACGTAATTTCCTTGTCCTAACACCTTACACGCTATGGGACATAGTTATTATTAAGAAGAGTAATGTACACCTATACTTTTACACTTGACTGTACCTACCTTAAGCTTTTGCCGTACTATTATACGACTTAACATTTTCATAGTAATATTTTGGAATGCTGTTCTTGGTACAAAACAAATACACAGCGCAAATATTGTCGCGTCTTTTGTTTTTTAAATGAAGCAAAAGGAGAAGCAAAAACTGTGCGGTGGATTAATTAATTCTGTTGCATAAGTGATCAGACATGGCCAGTAATTTCAATTAACTTGGTAAAACTAAATAAACAAAGGTTAGCCTGTATTTAATTAAAAGTGCATCTCATTGTTTATCTCAATCCATGGATATCTATTAGGTACTTGGACTCTAGTGAGACAAAAAAAGATGCTAAGCCATTATTGAAGTGCAAATACTTTGAAAGTTTGATATCCATACTTACATAGGTACTCTGAGGCTGTAAGTATACACTATCATTACATGACGCCTGTTAGCTTGTATTCCTAAATGGGGTAGGCAGAGCTCACAAATCGGTACTTTTTCGGTATTTTTTGTTTTAAGTTACAAAATGCCGTGTGGTGTCGGGATAGAATAAGACGTCTCCATTTCTTCCGTGGATATCACAAGAGGCTACTTAGGAGGTTTAGGTATGTTTTAGGCGACAGGCTAGCAACCAAGTCACTATTGTACATACTTCTTCCGTGTTTGCAAAACTAAGCTAGAAGTATTGAAAATTACCGGATAACTCACGTTAAATAAATCGAGTTTAGCTCGACATGTTTCGGACTAATTCGTAGCCCTTCATCTAGGAGCCGCGGCAGCTGCTGCTGCCAAACGCGAACTGCGCGCCTCGGCTCTCTGCTCTGGCTGCCGCGGCTCCTAGATGAAGGGCTACGAATTAGTCCGAAACATGTCGAGCTTAACTCGATTTATTTAACGTGAGTTATCCGGTAATTTTCAATATGTGTGAGTCTCACGGTAGTTTAATGTATAAGCTAGAAGTGTAAATTAGTAAGTTTAATTCAACTAAAGATGCTCTGGAATACAGTACTAAAACAGAAGAAAGAAAGTCACCACTTTCTTTGTGTAACGTAATAAGTTAATAAATCTTAAAGCTACAATTTTGTAAACAAAACGATTCTTTTCACCTGTTATCTAAAACTTTTGGGTGGTCTATTTTGTAGATAAGAAATATCAGTTTCATGCACATTCTCGACTATGCAACTTGAGAAACAAAGTGCATACTCGAATTATGCATCTTTTAGCTTAGCTTGCTTCGTCGTTGACCCCGTCGCCCCTCGCAGGGAGAATCAGGTCAGGACTAGAATAAAACGCCCACGGAATAAATAAGTTTTTGTTTTAAAACCATTCTTGACGCTAGCTTGCCTACCCATAGCCTCAGCTTCAAGCATTTCATAATTAAGTTTATCACTGACTGGCTCCCATCTACTCTTATTTTATTGAGTTGAAGCGTTGCTGCGTTTAAGAATTAGATGCAGTTTATTGGACTATTATTATTACCCGTGTGGTGTCAGTTTTAGAATAACATCTCACTATTCACTACTACTATTCACTATTCACTATTGGGGTTAGAATAGCACCTCCCCCTTTCTTCCCGTGGGTGTCGTAAGAGTCGACTTTGGGAAAGGGTTAGTTTATTGTGGGCGATAGGCTAGCAACCTGTCACTGCAATATTAGTTTTTGTTTTTCGTCACAAAATCCTAGTTTTTTTTTTCTTAAGTAACACTTTTTTTGTTCCAGGACCCTTTTTCTTTGTAATACTTTTTTATCTGCTAATAGGGTGATTTAGCCAGTTTACCGGCCCCCCCGGCTATCGGCCATTTTTCAGTTATAATGCAATAATAAGAAAACTTGACCTCACCCTTTCAAAAAAATATTTATATCAAATAAAGTGTTTTATCATCTACGCCTCCTAAAATTATTAAGTTAATATTGCTTGTAATGTCCCGTCAGCGCGCGAACCAAGATTAACCGGTGTAGAGATGTGTCAAAATTAGCAAAAAAATAGTGGGCAACATTTTATTGAAGGTAAGATAAATTGTTGTTTACTTGATTTTGGACACATTGTTATAACTTGTACGCGTAGTTTATTAGTTGAAGTAATGTTATTCTGAGTTAAATCTGTAAAATGATCAATAAAATGGTTTAAAATGTGGTGGTCGGATTACTGGATTCAAATTAGTCGAACTACTTAGCCATCGGCCCCCCGGCCGATAAGTCACGAATGAGTTCTTATTTTGGATTAACTATTTTCACTACTAAATGAGAATGTATCATGTAAAAGTGTCGTTAAATGCTTATTTTGATACAAGCTCAGTATTGCATTTAGACGTCGGCCGCATGCTTCTTAACAAAATCATTACTAAAATTGTCTTTCTTTTGTTTCGAATTTGACGGCCGATAGCTAAATTTTATTAAACCACTTATCGGCCTTGCTAAATTAGAGTGGCCGATGAACTGCAACATTTGGTTGAGTTTTCGGCCGTCAATAAAAAAGCTAAACAAATGTATCTTATCAAACTATTTTTTAAATCAAATCTTGTCTACGTATTGTTGCAAGTGTAAAATAACCATTTTTGTTGGTTTGACGTAAACATATTTTAAAAAGAATTGATTAAAAGACGGCCGAAAACTAGTCTTTGAAATGTGATTTATCGGCCACTAATCCAGGCCCACTATCCTAAACATAGCCGATAATAGGTAAGAATGTTTTTAGCTATCGGCCACATATAATGAATTATCCGAAAATTTAATGAGAAATATTTGTATATTTATATTTTAACATTTATCACTACCATATTATGATCACAGTTCCTATAAATAATCCTAAAATATGTCTAATAATTGATAAAACATAATAATAATTACGATTGATTTGTTTTCTTTAAAATTAATCTTATCGCTTTTGAAATAAGATTCATTTTACAAACGCAAACTGGTGGCCGATAGCTAGTTAAATAAACGGCCGTTAGCTAGAACAGGGGGCCGATAGCCGGCTAAATCGCCGCCTTTTGATATTTTTAACAATAAAAAAAAAACCACGCTTTTGATGGGCAAATAAAGTACAAAATCAAAAACTGCAATATATTTTTAGTGTATAAAAATTACAACAGCTACTTTTTTTCGATAAAATCTTTGAAAAAAATGCATCTGAACTCAAAATTTCGCTTAAGTGGCCGATAACTGGCTAAATCACCCTATAACGGATATTTATTTGACGGCCGGATAGCCCAGCGGTTAGAGAACCTGACTGTGAAGCTTAAGGTCCCGGGTTCGATCCCCGGTCGGGGCAGATGTTTGTATGATGAATACGAATGTTTGCTTTCGAGTCTTGGATGTTTATCTGTATATAAGTAAGTTTATCCGTTGTCTAGTACCCATAACACAGGCATTAAATTGCCTACTTTGGGACTAGGTGATTGGTGTAAAAATTGTCCAGTGATATTTATTTATTTATAATACTTTGGTATAGAAGCCCTTAATATTATTAATCAGTAAATTTTCACCGGCGTTCTGTTACAACATGTATTTACTTCCTGAGACATTTTACAGGAAAAGCATGACGGATCTCCATATTTAAATATTCGATATCAGTTGAACTCCTCACATTTCCAAGCCATAAGAACGATATCATCATCATAGGCGCGGCAATTCGCGGGTTATACCCGTTTATTTGTTTATGTTTATGGCCATAATTCAAACGGATGTGGTTTTTATGTCGCAGCCGACATCGCCTCGCTTTTCCGCAGATATTATGCCAATCATCCCCGCGGCTTGATATGTGGCATTCAAGTAGATTGTACTGTCTCGGGAGTCGCTCACGCCGCTTCCGAGCCGTCGTTTGCCTCCGATTGGTATCGATTGACACTAGATTAACAGGACTCGAATATTTCACGCGGATGACGTAAAATGACGTCATTTTGCACTCGTGATAGCATTTGTTTTGAAACTTTCGTGTGACAACATGTATCACGAATTGACTGCTCATCTACATAAGTGAAAATTTCAGTCAAAGTCAAAAGTTAGAGATAAAGTTACTTTAAGGTATTATTTTGTTCGAGGTATTTGCACTGGTCATTATAATTATGGTCTGATGGCAGGTGAACTTCTAAATCGAATCATTTTTGTAAAGTACACGTCTACTCTCATCATCTTGATTTGAAGAGAATAAAAGTATATTTTGTAATTTTTTTCATAAAAACACTACCAAAGTTCCTGAAAAACAAGAAGCACTCTTGCAAGATCAAAAATTAGACTCCAACGGTTACTGGACTCGTAGTGCAGCTCAAAGGCATTCGCCGAACACTGTACATACATTTGAAACCGTTTGAAACATTATTCGCGAATATTTCAAGCCAACAGCAGTATTGTATGTTAAAGGGGGGCGACGTGAGCGAAACGTTATAACCCCACCCTAAATCCTTTTTAGCTTTGCCGTGATTCCGATAAAAAAGGGAAAAGGTATGTAGGTACTCAAGTATATCCTATTTACATTTATAAAGGATCTACCAATCCGTACCCTGGTTGATAAATTATTTACAAGCTTTATATATTTTAAGGCTTCTATGTCACGCTAAAAGGCTGGTAACTCCTACGGGCATGACCACTACGACAATTTCGACCGTATAAACACAATATAATATTAGATCCCGTGAGGTGCCGGGTTAGAATAGCACCTCCCCCTTTCTTCCCATGGGTGTCGTAAGAGTCGGCTCTGGGAAAGGGTTAGTGTATTGTGGGCGATGGGCTAGCAACCTGTCACTGCAGTATCATGTTTGATTATCTGGTTGCTCTAAAATCGCTAAACGTGGCACTGGATTTTTGAATTCATGTGCTCTGCCTACCCCTCTCGGGAATACAGGCGTGAGGGTATGTATGTATGTATAATATTAGGAATTAAGATTTTATAAGAATTATAGCCTAACCTTTTGTCTACTTCCAAATCATAATGTGCCTATATTATTATAATCAGACATAATATGCTAATTGCTTATATTAGGAAACCAGTAGGTATCATGTAATAGTAGATAGCTTTCTGATGTGTATAATTACAATATCAATACTATTATACTGATACTGTTACATGAATGTAGGTAAAGTCATGCCTAAGACTGTAATAATTAGTATTTGTGACAATTAACTACACTCACGCTAATAATATTATTATGTGTTAAATATGTATTTATCTACAGGGTGGCCAGAAATTGACCGTAAATATCTTAATCAGTAGTTGAGTATACGCGACTGAAAATGCCTGTGAAGTTTTATTCCCATCATATTCATGTAAAAGGAAATTATAAAAATCTGAAAATACTGCCCAGTCTTTTGTAATCCGGCTCTTAGTCAACCGTGTAGCATTGCAATATCGAACGATTGCAGGAACGTACGCACCGACTAACGGGACTAACATACGGGACGTAAGGTACGTTGAACACAGGGTGCAATCAACAGAAAAGCGATGAAACATTAGTCTCCCACAAGGTTTCCAGGTAATATTTTACAGAGGTTTTCAGACGCGTACACCCGACCACTGATTAAAATATTTACGGTCAATTTCAGGGCATCCTGTTTATTTCATCTACACAATATAATTTTATAAAATATTACGTACAAACGTACATATATATATCATACCTGTATTCCCAAGCGGGGTAGGCAGAGTTCACAAAACGCTACATAGACAAAACCATGACTATTTTACGTTTCGTGCCCACTTATCGGATATTTTTTTAGGTCTATAAAATAGTACTATTAATTAACGTTATTTCCCGTTTGCAAAAACGCAAGCTCTCTCTTGTCTGTTTAGCCTAGTTTGGACTAGACTAGTATTAGTCGAGTTGCGAGTAATTAAGTAAACGTGTCTGAACAATGAAAATTTTGTCAAGTTGCATCGTTAACACGTTAACTGCGGGAAGCGAATTCAAAGACTTTCAGTCGGTGCGTCGTAGGGTATATAAGATCCGACAGACGACTTTCCGTTACAGCGTTTGGGGGTCGAAAGTACCTGTTCGACCTGCTCATCTAAAAGTATCATTATTCGCATGGGTATGATGAATTTTTGTATAATATACTTTGCAACAGAGAGCCATAGAGTGGTTCATAACACAGTTGAGGTCGTAAGTAAATGGAGCCTTTCTAAAGGATTCAAATGTATGTTTAGAACTGTCGGGTCTTTTATGCCCGATATTCGCACTGACCGAAAAAACTATCGATATAATTTTAGGGCCGTCAGGAGTCAAAAAAGCATCGATATCGATTAAAATAATGCTTATTTAATATCATATGTATCTGTAATATTGTAACAGTCACAGTAAAGAAAATTTTACATAGTCAAGATTAAGTCTCGTCTTTTTTAACTTAATCAGCAGCTTCTCTGCTACTCGAAGTTCGGCGTTGTTCGTCGTAGCAGCCAGAACGATGTCATATTTTCAGATCAACAATTAAGTTATGGCTATAGAGTATTTTTTTTTTCTATTGTGTTGATGATTATAAATTATCCGGGCATTTTATTACATAGTGCGGTACGCAATAGTAACCCCATCACAACCTTTCTCTACCACTTCAAACCTCGTTTAAAGTAGTGTAATATGACGCTATTTGTTGCTATAGTTACCTACACCTTTTTATACATATTCTATATTAGTATGTATGAGTTAAAACTGGTGTAATAACTTTTTTTCTATACACAAGGACAACCCTAGACAAATTAGCGTGTAATCTAGTGCGGCTATCGGGTCATTCGGCATCGGGTCACTAAGATCCTATACCGCACCAGACAGTTTTTTTTTACTTTCAGTCGGTATAGGGCATAAAGGATCCGATGAGGTTTTTTTGTAATAATTGACTACTCTTGAAGAGACGATTTCAAAACAGTAACTATCTCACTTCTACTCACCCGATAACCTATATAAACTTGTCCCGCACCAGCGGAAAGTTAAGGAATTTGCCTGCCGCACCGTAGGCTAGATACGCATAGGGTCTATTCGACCCGAAACCGCAGTGAACGTGTTAAAACACTTTTCGTTAGTTCCATACGTTACTCGCCACTCGATAAAAATAATAGCACTCTGCACTAGCCTTTACGATGTACTGATGTCGTGCAGATAGACTTGACATTGAGAATGTGAGAGAGGGTTTGAGACAAGTTTAGTATTCATTTTTTAAAAAGGAAGAGATAAATATAGAAATAATTCTAACAAAATCTAAATTTATTTAGAACACGATAATGTTGTTAATTATGCATTACGTTATTAACCTAATTAACTCAAGTTTGACTTCGCAATTCGTGCCAAATTTATTCCTTATCACCCCTTTCTATTTACACTTATCACGTGCTTAGTTATGGGGTATGTATTTAGCAAATTTGATATCGTATATGTATGCTGCTTTTCGATTAGGGTCGACAAGCCTTCGCCCTTGTCACCCGCATGATGGATGGAGCCAACATCCGATTTTGGATAGTTTTTTGCATATTATGTTTTCCTATGATCGCGTCAGAGCGCTGTAAGGGTTTGCTGTGGGGTATCAGTTGTCAAAGGAAAGGGTAACGATACGTTATTTTTGTGAGGGATAATGTATCGTGCGCAGCGAAAGTCGCTCAAGATTTGACTAATGTTGGCTGTTGGCCGACGGCGAGGTGGGAGTGATTTCCGCTCAATTTCACTCTTGTGTCCCACGGAGAGGCAAATGGAGTTAGCCATCCTTTTCATTTGCAATTTTTGGTTTAAAGCGCTAATTCGACGACGAGGACTTAATTAATGCTCGTGCGGGCTTTCACGCGAGGTGGAAGAGCGAGATCACTGCCACATAAGAGCGCCACCTATGTAAATTGAGTACTTTGCGCATTATTTACGTATGTACATACATTTTAGTAGGTTATTAAACACCCCGTTGCTTGAGCAACCATCGTAAATCACACGAAACTAGGGGCTCCGCATACCAAATTTGCTTTTCTAATTTCCTACCGCGTATTGCTTGTGTTTGGAATTGGTCTAATATATACGCAAAAAGGCTTAAGTTTGTTTTCCAATTCTGTGTTTGTGCAAGCGTTGAAGCCAATGTGATTATAGTGCCTTTTACTGCCGCATTTTGATGAGCCCATAAAAGTAGCCGGGGTAAAAGTTAATGTAATGTATTTTGCGGGTAAATTATTATAACGCTCGCTGTTTTAACTTACTGAATCCGCAAATGCTGACAGATTTCAAATTAATTTTTATTTCTAACAGTGAAATTAAAAAAAAAAAACTAGTAAATTATTAAAAAAAGAAACAGATAATCATGAATATCGGGATGTATTATCATGGATTCAAACAGAGAATATAAAAGTTGACGACTATTTACATACATACATACATAACCGTCACGCCTTACGCCCTGCGGGGTAGGCAGAGACAACAGAGCGCCATTCGCTTCTATTCTGACATACTTCTCTCGCTTCACTCACATTCATAACTCTCGTCATACACGCTCGACGGTTTCGGGTACTCCTAATTTGGCCTCCCTTTAGTACATCGTCGATCTGATCGATATACGTTCTTCGGGGGCGCCCTCGACCGACTTGCCCAAACACACTTCCCTTGTAAATTTGCTTACATATCCTTGCTTCATCCATTCTCTCCACATGCCCAAACCAACGCAGCATACCCTTCTCTATCCGTGTTATAATACTCTCTTTCAGACCACACTTCTCTCTAATCACGCTATTACGCACCCTATCAGTAAGTTTGATACCACTCATGCTTCGACGACTATTTACAATCACGTAAAGGCATTCTAAAAATACCTGGGAATTTAGAAGGTTAATAGTACACTAGAGTGTAGCTTTTTGCCAAAACTCTTGGCACATCTATCTTTTCACTTAGATTCCGAAGTTTAGAAGTGACCGTGCTAAGGGCCATAACCATAACACAGAACAGCGAATTCGCTTTCTTCGCTTGTTTTTTCCGACGCCGTGATAAAGGCGTCTGCTTTAAAGTTCCGTAGTTAAAATACCGGGGACCTTAACGATGTCGTTCCACGACTTCCGTTGCCTCTTGACGTTCAAGATTCAAAATACGGACTGAAATTTTCTTGATAACGGACTGGGTATAAACAGGATAGTTTAGAAATGCAGAATGTTTTGATAAATACGTCTCGTTACATCGTGCTGAGGTTCTTATTGAAAGATGTCTTGAAATTTTTATATTTTTTGCACTAGTTGTCCACAGAAAATTTACGTCCACAAGTGTCCACTTTTATTTACGTTGCTCCCGATTATGGGTCAAGAATTGGCTCAAAACATCATAGAAACGTGCAAATTTGTAAAAAGTTGAGGACTAATAAATAAACATAAAAACTAGACTTTAGCCTAACTTGGAATCTAGGATCTGTCCCATCCAGCATAATTACTATTTGTGCATGATACCCAAACCAAATCTTAGTCGATTTCGCGGGGAACAACAAGCTAAATACGAATATCAAGTAAAGATTGTTCCCCGCTTGTTAGTGTCCACAGCACTTATCTCACGTTAACATGTAGTTCGCCGCCTTTATCGCGCTTCCGATTGCTACCCTCGCTATCAGTGGGGTCAACGCCCTCCCTAGAACCTAGGGTTACGTCCGCTGTTAACATCTGTAAGTCTGTGGTATGGGTGCCTTGTTAGACTTTTTTATACATACATACATACATACATCACGCCTGTATTCCCAAGAGGGGTAGGCAGAGCACATGAATTCAAGAATTCAGTGCCACATCTAGCAATTTCAGGGTATCCAGATGGTTAAACGTGATATTGCAGTGACAGGTTGCTAGCCCATCGCCCACAATACACTAACCCTTTCCCAGAGTCGACTCTTACGACACCCACGGGAAGAAAGGGGGAGGTGCTATTCTAACCCGGCACCACACGGGGCACTTTTTTATATGAAGTACTTATAAAGTAATGTGATTTTGAAGCCACATATACATGGTTATTAGGTTGGAACGAGTATTGTTTCACTTTCCCATACCTTTCGGTCGACCCATGCGCGCATTTCATATATTATTTGTTGTTTTGATTTGAACGGTTTGAAAAAATGGAAGGCAAGCATTTTAGTGCTCGATGCTGTATTAGTATAGTAAGTATAATTGTATCATGTTCACACTATGACAATGCAATATGGGTGAAATTCGAAGTAATAGGACTTGTCTTCATTAGAATTAAAGCCATGTGGTCATTAAAGCTTTGTGTGACCATTCCACGTACAAGTACACTCGAGTTCGCTTATTTTTTCTTCTATACTACTTAATATTATAAAGAGGAAAAATTTGTTTGTTTGTTTGTATTTTTGTATGTTTGTAGTAAATAGGCTCAAAAAGTACTGAGCCCATTAAAAAAAAACACAATTTTCTTCCGAATTGACATAGGCTACGTTTCATTTTGAAAAAAATAGAGATCCCTGGTAATCGTCAATAATGTAACCAAGGGTGTAAAAAAACCAAATTTTCAATTATTAATTGTCTACCCCGTGCGAAGCCGGGATGGGGTGCTAGTCTCTTATAAAGAAATTTTTACATTAATGTCTCTCTCGGCAGATGTTCTTAACATTAAAGACCGAAACAAAACGCGGACCTCACTACTTTAAACCTTGCTAAGTTAGGTACAGTCAAGGACTTTAATTCATGAACCATCATGGAACCAATTCACAGTAAACGTCATAGTGACAGCCTATCAACTATCAAGGGAAGTCGTAATGTTTTTTCCTTTGAAAAGGTTCCATGGTGGCTCATGAAAAAGTCCTTGACCGTACATGCCGGGGACAATAAGCGTTCGACTTATGAAACTTCTTCAACAGAATATAGAACACTAAGAGTGTTGTCACACAAACCCCGCTTTTAAGACCAGAGGTAACTAAACAAAGTAAGGTTCTTGCAAAGCGTACGTAGGTGAAAATAAGGTTAAAATTTAAAGACTGATTTAGTTCGTAGCACACGCGGCCAGCCCGCCTGCTCCTGGATGTAAACCAGCCGCTGACTGCACGGCACGCCCATCTTGGCACAGGTAAGCCCTGATAAAGAAACTTTACACGAAAACATATCGTCGGAACTACCTACCAACTAAAACTGTGGATACATGTGCTTGTAAAAGGCTGAAAGCTGTTCGTGTGTAGGTATCTTTATTTTTTTTAATGAAAAGGCCGTGGAACATAGTTTTAAGTATTGAAGTGTCATTTTCAAATTACGAATACAAGCTTGTTCTCAATCCATCGCTTATTAAGAGGGCGCACACATTTTTTACGTACGTAATATAAGATCAGGTGGGGGAAGAGAAATTCAGGGGCAGGGCAGGGGTACGAGGCACCACAGACCATAACTCGTCGAGTTATGAGTGATTATGGTCTGTAGAGCCCTCTTATCTCTGCGTTTCTCTTCCCCCACCTGACCTTAGTGGTTTTGGACCAATGTTTAAAAAATCGTGAAATGTAAATTAACTCATATTTAGCCATGAGAAAAATATGGTTAGACTAAAAATATTCTGTAAATTTACAATAAAATTGTTTCATTTGTAATTACATTAAAATCAATGAGAAAAAAAAATAAAGTAATGGTTCAACTTTCAAATTATGTAAAATGATATTTGAATAATAAAAACCAATAATTTGATTAATGTTAATCCGTTAATCCCCAGTAGACTATATTGTCTATCAGATAATAACAAGTTTATATCGTTTATGGTAAATTTTAATGGAAAATTTTCAAGTGAAAGACAGCTCTGACGCGTATTTTTGTGAAAATCGTTCAACAAATTGGCTAAGTAAAAGAAATCTGTGTTGCTAATAAAATATTTCTTTCCGTTAGTCCCTAGAAAAAGAGTTTATTTATATGTTACAGTAGTTTTTCTTTAAAAACTTAAGGATTTATAGCTTTCTAAAGCATTTGAAAAACATCAAAATCACCGAATTTTGTTTGCACGCTCTTAACTGCTATACAAAGCGAGAATAGAGGCATTTTTTGATGGACCATGCCGGTGCGTGTCTAAAGCTTGACTAATCTCTCGTGAGGTCTGACAAGAGTGCACTAGTTTTCGATTTTGATGTGATATACCTATTTACTCACTTAACGCACGTTTCCTCACTCGTCCTCAGTTTCCTACTTTAATGTTTTACTTTAACTTTCGCTGACTGACAAGATTACGACAGTTTTCTAAGTAAAAAGTTAGTTCCTACAAAACTACCTTAAACACGTCAAAGTAAATGGTCAAGCTTTACATACTTACCTCCAAGATTACGATGCTTAGAAATATGGACTAATTTAAGTAACATTACGACAGAACTAGGAATGATATTTCGCGTGTACGTGTATCTCAAGCTTTATACTGGTCGTAGGTAGGAACGTACGTTTTTAATTTATTTACTTTGAACTTTTCTTGCAATTTGTTTGGAATTTCCCCTTGGAATTTAAAGATTTTCATTGTGAACATTGAAGAGTAGAAAACGTTAACTTTTCTTAAACCTAATTAAGCAATTCTTGACTCAAATCAGGCTTCTTAATTCTTTTTTTATTTCTTAACGAAACGCTTTTAAAATTAAATTGGTGTAGGGTATTTTCTGAATAAATTTATTTGACCCTACTTTTGCTTTTCCTAGCTATAGTTAAAAAAAGAAAATCTACAACAGGAGGAAACATTTTCGAAATAAAACAAAACTGTTTTAATGCAATACAATAAAATTGTAACTCTACATTTTGCAGAATCGGCTTATAAATAATAATATGACAAAAAACAAGCGTAGATAAAAAAAGCCCTTAAAAATAATATGTGCTAGGGAATAATTTGCCAGAGACAATATTCCGTTATGAAATTAGAAAAGCTGCGGTAATAGAGCTCAAGCCCTGAGCCAAATTGAAAACGTACCATCCATAAATAATAAAAGCTAGTAATTGGGTACCTGCCTACTCTGTTGCGGAGGAAACAATAGCACAATGGCCACGGGCAAAGGGCTAGGAAAAGGTTAAATCTACTCATTACGACAAAAGATAGTTTAAAAGTATTGCGTTGGTAAGAGGATTAAGATTTTCAACAGCTTTTCTTATATACAAAAATCATTAAATGAAGTAGGAACAGCACACAAAACGTTACATTGATAAAATCTTAAGGAACTGTTCACGCCTCATAACCACTTTCTAGCATAATTGACGACACCCACGGGAAAATGCAGAAACGTTCCTAATCCGATACCACACGAGTGTCCATTTTTAGGGTTCCATACCTCAAAAGGAAAAAACGGAACCCTTATAGGATCACTTTGTTGTCCGTCTGTCCGTCCGTCCGTCCGTCCGTCTGTCAAGACCCTTTTTCTCAGGAACGCGTGAAGGTATGAAGCTGAAATTTATATCAATTACTCAGGTCTACTGTCCCTTGAAGCTGTGAAAAAATCAAACTTCTAAGCCAACGCAATCAAAAGATACAGCCGTTTATGCCGCAAATTCGACCTAGAATCTTGAAATTTGGCATGAAGCAACGTTTTATAGCACACATAAAGGAAAAATTCCGAAAACCTTAAGTTTTTAGTTACATTACAAAATATATATTTTAATAAATATAAACTTATTACTCGATTGTCGTAATGAACGAACTTTGTAAACCTTGCAGGTTTGTACGGAACCCTCGGTGCGCGAGTCCGACTCGCACTTGGCCGGTTTTTGAATAGATAAAACAGCAGGATAAAAGTACGACAGCAGGTGCTACTTAGACTACCTGTCGTTGGAGAGTCCCTTGTTTTACCGACAAACTTTCATCGAATTTCAATTCACCGAAAACGTTTCAAGTAACATGTAGTTCACGGAATATTGTTTGTCGCAATTTTATTTGTGGGATAATATACACACAAAAATCGATACAATTTCATTTTTCAATAACTTTCGACGGTACACACACAGAGCTATTTTAGAATTGCAAGAACAGGCAATACCGCTAATTTAATTTTAGTATCTGAGCTTAATTAAAAAAGAGACCATAGAAACGTATCCTATTGTGTTTTGACTAAGTGCGGAGAATAAAAATCCGAGATATTCTGTGTGGTACCAAAGTAACAAGCACAAAATAAATGCTTTCTTTCTTAATGTGTACGTTTTCGCTTCAATTTATGTGGATACCTAATTAGTCTAGTTCACTTCAGTAAATGTCATTTTATTTCATTAATGTAAAAAAATCGTTCCGGTATTCCACTTTGCAATCAGTTTAACAATTCTATTTCAAAAACATAAAAAGTTAAAATACAATACTCATACTTATCAGAACAAAGAATACTATTCTTTCCATCCTAGTTTTGCGTCAATAAAATAACCTGGAAAGATTTTCCTTTCTATTAACAGGACTCGCTCTAAGCTATTCCAATATCGCCTGTCTTTTGCTCTCTTCGACTGGCGGGTATTTTTCCTCCTGCGTAGACAAAACACTCCGAGCAGCAGGAAACAAGCCAAAGGAAACGACGTCAGGTAGCTTCTGGTGAACAAAAACCCCCTGATTGCGATTCTTCTATTTGCAGTCGCTTGCCGTCTTAGCGAAGTTTTGCGTTCCTTTATTTAATGGATGAATAGGTTTAATTAATGTTTGGCTATGACACAAATCAGGTAAGTGTGGATCCGTGCATTTAAATTTGCTCTTTTGGAATGTTGCGCCACTGTAGTAAAATAAGTAGGAATCACGTTTATGGTAAAAAATATGATTTTTTTACAGTGATACCGCAAAATGCTAATACCGTTTGTATTGAACATTGTAACACACAGCAATAAGTATTAATGCAATAATGATTTCCAGTTTCACCTTGAGATTCCTGAGAAAAATCAAATTAAAAGTCTCAAACGAAACTGAGTATAATTGAAGAATTTGTTCAACCACCCTCAGTATTTATTACTTCTAAGACTTGTTGTTTGCTTAGTCAAACTCGAAATTATTGTGTATGGCCGTAAAGCCAGGCAATTTACTACACATTCTATACTCCAAGTAAACTGTGGGGTTCGGACTTCATTACTAAATAAACAAGGGTACTTAGTAAGCGTGATGGCGTAGATTGCCTTTGTCTCACAATGTGTTCCAATCAATCTAATATTTCCATACATTTTAAACGAGTAGCGCGGCCATTAGCTTCTGTAAACCGTAATCCATCTAGCCGCAATCGCAATATTAATAAATGAGCACCGGCCCCACATAATAACAGTGCAAATACAGTTGATCCGCAGGGATTGGGCCACAACGTCATGTGTCAAGCTGACTACTGGCTGTCCAACTGCTAAATCGATAGCTACTGGCCATTAACCGAATCGGACTTCCGCTGGGACAACCCTGCTTCCGCATCACAGATAAACCTGGCTTTAGCTGTCACTAAAACAACCTAATAATCTATTTAGTATTTACCACTAAGCAACCGGCTAAACATTCAATTACTTCGAAAACAATACGCCCTCAAATTAAGCGCAAACTCCTTGAAAAGTAAACCAATTAACGCTTTCCATTTCAACACAGCTTGCTACACAAAACATACTTAAATTAGACAAACACTTCGTCGATAATAACCTTAGGGTGCGTGAATGCTTGTAGGCACGTTAGGCTTAAGATAACAGTAGACACAGTAGCGTATCTTACTAAAGCAGACCCCTTAAATCCACGCGTTGAAATTCCAATTAACGAAAGCAATAAAAGATTTTCTTTTAATTAGATGGCGGAGCGAAGATAACTCGCTTCCAGCCAAATCGTCAGCTTGTTGCGTGACTAGACCACGATTTATGACTTAATAGCCAAGTCCGCGCGTTAAGTAGGCCTTAGATAAGGCGCTTCTAAGTGATTGTCGGCGCTCACAACAATCGTAATTACTCCAAACTACTATCTACGCTCAGCCGCACGCGATCTATTTCATCGCCAAACTTGAATTGTGCTAATTGCTACCATACAGCGTTTCATTTATGAGCAGGATACCGAATAGCGGTTGCGATAGCTACTCGCCCGAGTAATTACAGCTGGTAACATGGGGTTTCACTTTGTCAGCAGCCACATATCGTGTCAGTTTTCATTGACATTGCAATTGTTCAAAGTAGTATTTTTCTAGGATGGTTTAGGCTCCCTTTTCAAAAAAATCATACTGGAACACGACAACCAAAATTTTGTTATTCGCTTGACAATCGTTCGTAATTATTGGTAACCCTTCGACACAATTCCAGTAACAATACAACAATAGCGTTGATGTTATTAGATATCTAAAATACAGTAAGAAATACAATTTGTTACGAGCCGCCTAGCGAGTCACATTGAATTCAGACTGCATTTCCCTTCCTATTTCTGACTTTCAGTTGGGATGAACAATTGCCTGCAAATTAGCAGTGACAACCCGCGGCAAGAGACCGCGTCTCGAGACCGGGTACACACGGCTACCCAGTTCGGAGAAATGCATAGTTACTTATTTATCTGTGACACACAACATTTTTTGGGTCAATCCGTGACCCATCATCGCGTGTCCACTTCTAACCGCTTCCGCTGTGGCGGGTTGCTCCCGATGGGTTACGAATTAGATTTAAATATATCGAGCTAATCTCGATGAAAAGACGTGTATGCATCTGGTTTATTTCATAAGTGAGTCTCATGGTAGGTTTATGCTTCAATTTCCGATATGGCCATTAACTACGTTTAAAGTTTAAGGTTGGTTTGTTTTTGTTTCTGGTGCAAATAGATTATCACCTCAGTGGTTTAATAGAAGATAATCAAATGTCAAAAAATTGATGCTTATTTACTTAGGTCTTCATCAATTTTATTACAACAACCACTGCAAAAAAGACAACCTTTATTTAAGTTAATAACATTAAATCGGATCAATGCTTAGGAAACATCATTCAAAAGTCTATCAGGAGCGAAATATATCACAGCAACCGAATTATTAACCATCTTTTTAAAAGCGGGTAAGTACTTAATCTTTTTAAATCGCCTTAAAATAATCACTCCTTTCTCTGGCAACAAGATATTGACGTTATAACTCCATTGGACGACTCTTTAAATTGATCGGAGCCACCGCCTCCCTTGAGATTTTGAACTGAGATATTTCTGCAACAAAGAATTGACTCGCATTTAAAATTTTACTCGGACTTCACCGTGTTATAGATTTTTCACTCTGCTTGACTCAATTATCCCCGCTTATGAAGCAAACAAGTGAAAAACTGTACTTTACCTTCTGATAGACTTTTAACTCGTTCACATATCCTCTCAATATTCATAGTTAGGGATAACTTAATATTATTATAATATATTTGCGTACTTTTTCTTACAATTTCGACAAATAAATTCGGGGTTACAAGCTAAGAAATTCCAAGCAACCCTCGCTGCCTGTGTGTCATCCAGAATATTAATATTAATAGCCCCTACAAAATAGTTAAGACTTTTATAACGAACCTTGCCAAAGACGTTCTGTTAATTAAGAACGCCAAATTGAACCGGCATTAATTTGAAATACCGAGGGAATAAAGTTTCGTCCAAAATAAAGTTAATATTTATGCTGAACATTGTATGAATTGTCATCTTTCGGCGCTGCGCAGACTACAGTGTTTTGTGCGATCGAGTCTGCGCAGCAATAAATTGTCTGAATGGCGCGGTGACAGCTTCCAGGAATTTCCATTCAGAGTTTCGTGGAAATGTCACCGCGCCATTCAGACAATTTATGGCTGCGCAGACTCGATCGCACAAAACTCTGACGTCTGCGCTGCGCCTTCATCAGATCAGCACGCCCGATGGATCTGGCAGTAAGTGAGGCTTGAGTGCATAAAAACACAAAAAATCTGCACTTTTTAGGCTTTTGTAGTACCTGTATTAGGTGCCGTGTGGTGTCGGGTTTAGAATGATACCTCTCCATTTCTTTCGTGAACTTCGTAAGCGGTGACTAACCTAACCTAACGGTTTCTTACAGACGAACTGAAAGTTGTGAACGGCAGTCGTTGACGTACTGACTGCTGACGCCGAAGCGTCGACGGCTGCCTTCGACATATATTATGCCCCTGCCTTTCGCAGCTTGCAGATCGTCTGTACTGTAAAAAGTATTAAAGGTATATTTTAGACGACGGGTTGGTACCTTGTCACTATTTTACCTATCAGCTTAAACCTAAAAATATGCTACAAGTGATTAGGAATCATCAAAAGTCTTGGTTTTCACAATGTAGCGTTTTGTATGCTCTGCCTCTCCCGTTTGGGAATACAGGCGTGTTATGTATGTTCAAGTGCATAAGGCGCTGCGCAGACGACAGACTTTTGTGCGATCGAGTCTGCGGAGCAATAAAAATTCTGAATGGAAACTCTCTGCGTGCCATTCAGAGTTTTTATTGCTCCGCAGACTCGTTCGCATAAAAGTCTGTCGTCTGCGCAGCGCCTTAGGCATATAATATTATGGTAGCCCTAAACAATAAGGACATGATTAACCGTTTTATTCTTTGTTATTCGTTATTTATCCCCTGACGATAAAGGATATTGGTTCTGAATTTTAAATTTAAAACAGTAATTTAAAATTATGGATTAAAAATTAATGTTGCGACTGTTCAATCTCATACTCACTCAATGCGACCTCAGCGAGGTCGTTTTAAGGAGAGGCAGCGACTTCAATAACAAAGGTATTTCAACAAGTACTGTTGTACATTGCCGTGGTTTTCGTTTAATTCTGTTACATCTGTTTATTCAGTACAACCCTTCCCTGAGGATACTTAAAGAAAACATTTATGTTTGAGTTATAGCCGTACCTACTATCTAATTAAATTTCCCTCTGGGTATTCCGACTCCCTACGAACAATTTGGTCCTAAAATAACACTAAGTCGTAAAGATAGAGGCTTATGGTAATGGGCTGGAATAAATTTTACGAGTATTAAAAATCAATAGCCTATTCATTTCATGTGGAGGGCATAAAAACACGAGTTGGACATTTTGCATTTGTAATGGATTTGCCTATTTTTGGTTTAATTACCTGGCTATTTTATTTGATGTCGTCCGGCTTGCTATTTTGTCCGGTGAGGCAGTACTGCTTGAGTGTGTTTCAGCAGCGAGTTTGATAACTACCTTAAATATACTGGAGCAAATACTGCAAGCTGAATTCAGTTTTAACCATCCAAGCTGACACATTTCTACAGTCCATATACTTATTTGCGAATATCATAACTTTTTAACTTATTTTAGTATAATTTTAGGTTTGAAAACAGATACCTATGACAGGAAAACAAAATAGTAACAAGTTTAGTTTAGTCGACTTTTACGACATCCACGAAAGAAATACAGGGTTGACCTGATAGGGTATGAACCCGATACCACACAAAATATTAAAAACCCAATGCACTATCACGTAGAATATAAAACCTACTTTTTTGAGTCTGTGGAATGTATAAGTGAATGGCAGTGTCGATTTTACAGTCACGCGTCGGTTTGATCGTTCTGTCTGTTTGTTATATTCCATCAAGTGCAGTACCAGCAGTTTTATGCCGCTGCCCTAGCACACTACAGTTTATCGCGGACATAAAGCATCCATCCTTTTTGCACAAAATTACTAGTTAAACAGAGATATACGTTTTATTTCGGTAATAAATCCTGGCGTTGGGGGGTCCGTCTTCTTATTATTTCGAAATATTCCGCATTTTCAGTACCCTGGACTAAATGCTGTGATAGGAGTAATGGTTCAAGTGACGCACAGTTTCTCTATTTAAATAACTTTATTAACATTTTGTGCTGCTGGCATCAAGATGATGTTTTTAATACTATCCGTATACTTAGAGGCCATTCATAAACTACGTC
>BHDV01007934.1:0-17003 GCA_005406045.1 Adoxophyes honmai | reverse complement strand
GAAAGGTTCAAACGGTGAGAAAATTTGGGAATCATGCGAACAAAAAATTGGTTAAGGCGGAACGAAGTTCGCCGGGCCAGCTAGTCATAAGATAATTATGGTCATTTATGCTGCATTTTTCATAGCAAAAGGAATCAAAACCTAAACCCACCTTCGGCGTAAGTCCGGCTCGCACTTGATCATTTCCTTTCAGCGGATTACGTAAAATCGTCGATTCCGAACTCTAGAAATGTTAGTAGGTACTAGCAAGAGTTTATTTCTTAATGCAATATCAGAACGTTTAATTGAGATTTTTTGATTAAGTAGAAAAATGTATCTAATCACAACGAAATCCAAAAGATAGTGTTTTTATTTGCAATGAAAATAAAATCACAAACACAGAAATATTCATTCGGATCGATTGCCTGATCACTGACCTGTGGAAAGTCAATGAATTTTGTTGCTTTCCTGTGACAGATGCAATTCACAGGTAAAATTCAAACGAAAACGAAACTTAGTGTGAAATTGCGTTCATCTATGTAGTTAGATATTTAAAAATTTGTTAGTTTATCCCTGTCATTTCCTCTAGATAGACATTTGTACACATATCATAGCCGGATAGCCCAGTGGTTAGAGACCCTGATTATGAAGCTTGTGGTTCTTGGTTCGAATCCTGGTTGGGGCAGATGTAAATATGGTGAATGCGATTACTTTTGTCGAGTCTCGCATATTTATGTAGAATCCATAAAACATGCATAGGTTCATACACGCAAGACCTCAATTGTACATAGAAAGAGTGCCAAGGTTTACTAAAAAACGTACAATTACGGTTCCAGACCTCTAATGGAGGAAAGGAATCCTTTTGAGGTCACTTAAAAACTTTTTTTTTCGCGGTCGTTTAAAGCTATGAAAAAAGCAAATCCCTAAGTTTACATTTCCAAAGGGACCCTTATCCTATACGACTGAGTACTTCTCGAAAAACTACAATCGTGACGTACGAAGCAATGTCGTGTCATACGAATAAAAAAATCTGAATTTCGTAAATGTCTATTGTCAAACCACAAAAATACTTTTGCAATTATAAACTTAATTTAAGCAGTTGGCGTCCAATGTTTTTGTTTTTGTACGTAACCCTTCGTCCGCGAGTCCGTCTCGCACTTAGTCTTTTTTGTGATTTATTCACTTATACTAATAATTCCCAAAAAACAATCGCACCCGTTTCAATTTACTTCAGTAAGCGAATCGCTTCTGAACCCTATCGGTACACTCAATAACAGATCCTAAACATAAAATACAGAATTAGAAGCAATAAAAGTACTTAAAGACGTTTTGTTAACAGAACCGACTTAGTTTATACGATCATAAAAGATATAAGTCATAAAGAAATAAATCCAGTGAAGACCGAGTCAGATTCTCTGTGAGGGTTCCGTACCGCTTAGCATAATCCAGTCATTTGTCTGCCCGTCACAGGCGCGACTCCTAAACAGTTTAGGCCGAATATTTGAATGCGACCACGGACTGTCTGCGCTTTATTGTAATCTATGACAACAGCTGATGTCTGTATTGATTATAACTAATACTATGCTAAAATAAAAGATACAATTTATTATACACACATACGAGAGGCCTGTATACCCGAATGGGTTAGGCAGAACATACAAGTACGATACGAAAAATCATGACCATTAATTTAGATCCTAAAATTGGGAAAATGAAAACAAAATCATGTAAATTATACATTGTAAAAGAACATTTTCTGTAGTCCCCCGAATACGCATGTTGGTGGCACAGATAATTAAACCGATAATGCCTGATGTGAGTCAACCCATTACTGAACTCAAGGATCTCTCCCAACGACCAGTAAAGTAAAACACTAGCGGGTAAAATAGCGGTATACTAGTAGGTAAAATAATTATAATATTTTATGTCCATAAAACATTAGCTACAGCTTGGTTAAAATTCATTTTGTATGCCCGAATTGAAAAAAATAAGTGCAGATATACATCGGTTTTTCACAAAATAGCAGATAAAATGTGAGTTTGTAACAACGTTTGAATGAACCAATGTAAACACAATCTGATCCAAAAACAGTTAAATATAAACAAAGACGCCACTACTAGTGTGGTAAAAATTTCGTGTGGCAAATCATAATTCTACTTCTAGGTTACTCAATACTACACTTAACTTTATGTACCTTTTTCTTTGTTGAACCAACCGCTCCTATTTCCCTCATTAAATATTATATCTTGGCACTTAACAATTCTTCACAACACTGCTCTAATTCAATTCCATGCCTCTATTAACTATTCACCAATCATCAAAAGTCTGTCTGCAACTCTCATTACTTTTATCTACTCGCATATAAAATTCTAATTGGTCATTAAAACGTAATTGGGATTTATTCTATTGCTGCTTAATTGGAGAATATCTCCCGATCGATGAAATGTCGAAGCCGGCGTTAGCATGTCGGCCATTTTTGCACGGCTTATTGTTCGATCCGTCAGTCAATCAAGCTGTTATTCATATATCCACGTTATATCGGACGGCTGCCATGAAGACAAAAAAGCCTGGCAGGTATTGTTGAAAACTATTTTTTGAACGAAATTAACACTTACTGCATACAGATTGTGAGTGACACGCTAGCGGCACCATTGATATCTACATGGCAAAATACAGGGCCAATTTTATGGATGCGGGCATAATTAAAGTTGAAGTTCATTGTAGTAGTTGTAGATAAAGGAACCCTCATTTTGAGTTTGTTATCAATCCTGCCGAGATCTTGTGAATAGTCTGATATGGAACATCTTTATGATCAGCAATATATTAATCTGAGTGAAGAGTAGGATCATCACTATTTTCTTAATTGATATCTTAAAGGACGTACTATAATAATGACGAAGGATGGACCTTTCGAGGTCTCCTATTAACTAACACAAAAAGTACAATTACTGAATTTTAATGCATTTTTTGCATTCAACCAAACTGAGCAAGTTAACTTCATTTTAATCTGTTGTGTATGTACAATCGAACCAAACGATTTCCGACCCACCGCAGAACGTTGTCACAATAACGCAATAACGATTTCCTTTGTCGAGCAATGCAATGTCACCATGAAGTTCATTGTACATAGTTTCTATGGTCAGGAATCAATTGGTTCGATGGTAGTTACAATAACCGCCAGTAACAGCCGTATTACTTTTGTCGATTAGCCGACTAAATAAATAGACCCAGGAGGTAGGTAATACCGGAAATATAAAAGTATACCGGCCTATGAAAACAATCTCAATACAAGAAGCGTGCGGTGGTGCAGTTGAACGTACGAGGCAAAATAGGTCGCGGCCGCCAATCTGAAATTAACTTTCCGGCAACACAAGTTGATTACGGAATTTTTGAAGTAACCTAGAATTTGTAATAGTTTCGGTTTACTATCGATTGTTTTTTTATTTTGATCGGCACTCGTCAGGTTCAGCCAACAGTTGAGTGAGTGCGAGTAAATAAACCGTGAGCTATTAATTGTTATTTTGTATGTGTATTTGTGTAATGTCGTATGTGGGTCAACATGATACTAGCAAAAAGTTTATTTTATGATTGTTTTCGTTAGTAAAAACCCACTTAACACACGACGATCATTATTATACAGGTGGGTGTGTATTCTCAGTATTTTAAATGGAACTGGACCCATTCTTATTGTCTGTGGGTGGATTTTCACTTTTTTGTTAACTCTGGAGTTATACAATTTTATGGTTTTAGTTTTTCTTCGAAGACTTATGAATTACTACCATCACCGACGGCCAAACTAGAATCTCATTGAAAAAAGCTGCTTTTACGATTAGATGGTAAAGGAATAAAAAAAATACTAGTCTATGCTCAATCAAATGGGTTTGAACTGAATGCCAAGAGATGCTTCAATTTAATCCAAACTGAGCGCTTAATCCTACTTCAAATTATAGCGGCAGATTAAGGGTAGTGAACAGTGGTAAAAAACTTCAGTTTGCAAGACATTTTGAAACCAAGTTTTTTTTCCTTTTAATTGTTAGTTTGATATCGATAAAGAACTGGTTTTTCTCTCACTGCGCAAAACGATGACGCTGCGTAGCTACTTTTAGTACATACATACATACATACATACATACAGTCACGCCTCTTTCCCACAGGGGTAGGTAGAGACCACTTTGTTCCACTTGCTACGATCCTGGCATACTTCTTTTGCTTCATCCACATTCATTAATCTCCTCATACATGCTCGTCGGTTTCGGGTACTCTTGACCTGACCTGTTTCTAAAACGTTCGCGATTTGGTCACGGAATGTCCGTCTAGGTCTTCCCCTCCCAACACACCCATCCACTCTTCCCGTATAAATCTGTTTAGTCAATCTTCTTTCATCCATCCTCTCTATATGACCAAACCAGCTAAGCATACTTTTTTCAATCCTTGTCACTATGTCTACTTTCACACCAGCTTGTTCCCTTATCACACTGTACTTTTAGTACAATATGGTTTAAAGTAAGTAAAAGAGGTATGATAGTGATAGGTTGCTTAGGCTGTCGCTTAGGCATACCTGTTGGATTCGTCTTACGACACATCCGAAAAAAATGTAGAGTTATGCTTCAAAACCTGAAACCAGTTCATTCGCAGATGCGCGATATACATACATACATACAATCACGCCTGTATTCCCAATAGGGTTAGGCAGAGCACACAAAACGCTACATAGACAAAACGATGACTATTTCACGTTTCGTGGCCACTTCTAGCATATATTTTTTTGGTTTTAAGGTGGCAGGTACAATAGTGACAGGCTGCTAGCCTGTCGCCTAAAATGTACCAAAACCTTTATCCTTAGTCGCCTCTTATGATATCCACGAAATAAATGGAGAGGTGTTTATTCTAATCCCCACACCACACGGGACATGAGATGCGAGATAATAATATGATATTATAATATTATAATGATATTTTAGATGAGCTTACAATTACTTCAAACAAAGCTACTACACATTAATTTCGCAAAACGGTCGCACTTATTTAAACACAGGCGCGCAATTTTACAGACGTTAATTGTGGCACTTGCAATACCAAAGCAAACGCAATCAGAATGTCATGCAAATTATATGGGTTCAAAAATAGGACATCTGACATTTCCCGGCCGGACTGGTGTGAAATGGTTATTGCGCTTCGGAATTTTTATTGCGTTCGTTGTTATTTAATGAACTTCAGAACAAAAATGACAGGAGTAATATGAAAGGTACGGATAAAGCATCAGTCATGTCGTCAACTACAATGTATTAAGTATTTGACAAGTAAACTAAAGTTACATACCGCCATACATTCATACATCATCACGCCTTTATTCCTGATAGGGGCAGGCAGAGCAAACTAAACGCTACGTAGAGAAAACCATTACTATTTCATTTTTCGTGGCTACTTATAGCATATTTTTTAGGTTTTAAGTTGGCAGGTAGGTAGGTACAATAGTGACAGGTTTCTAGTCTGTCGCCTAAAATGTACCTTAAACTTTTTCCTTGGTCGCCTCTTACGACATCTACGAAAGAAATGGAGAGGTGTTACTCTAAGCCCGACACCGCACTGCAAATATAAAGTTATACCTTAAAGTAATTAATTGGACGTTTGTCCAGCTAGCAATTTATTATTTCTCTGAAAACATTTTGAATCGAATTAAACAATTATATTGAAACTGTATTTCCATTGTGCATTAATACATGAATGTTGGAAAACCTTTTAGGTTAATCCTTATTTAATATCCATCGGGTAATAATCGCGCACATTCAAATATTAAAGGTAATCCTATCCTGCACATACACATCGAGTTATAATTCTAGCCTAGCTGCGAGTAGAAACAGCGAACGTTATTATGTGTGTTTGGTTATTCGCGAACAACGTTGCAGTTACACAACTCCAGTAATTAAAATTTGTAGAGGACGGGGAACTGAAATTATGCATGAAGGGACGCAGTGGCCGTTCGGCTTGCCCCGGCGATTAATATTAATGAACTGTGACCAAACTGTGACACACCGTTCGGGCGAGCCCGCTCACTGTTTTATATCGTTTCTAAAACCGTTGTTGACAATGCTAAGCTATCTACGTATAACTTGTTGATTCTACGTTACGTGCGCTTGTGTTCGCTTCACTGCAAGTTATAGGAAAGATTAGATAAGGTCAAGTTTATTACGTTAGAAAGCTTTTACTGAATTTAAAGCGTTGAGTGTGCGCGTAAAGTGAACTAACAATAAGTTGGAGGATGAATGAAGTTCAGTTGTCCGTGATTAAAGATTTGGTTACATCTGGTTACATCTCTGCTATTGTAATATAGTTTCAATACCTATCATTTTATGCCACTCGCAGAAATGTAAAAATCAGAAAACTGCTTCATATTGGGTGTAATCCTCATTTAGCCTCACATCAAAGTGATACATCCATTGAACAGCAAACATGACGGATTAAAATGTTTGTTTTTGTCCGTCCGACAGTATTTTTCAATTGCGAAAATTATTCCTGATAAATGAAAGTGATACAGTTTTGTAAATAAGTACATTTTTATGTTTGCAAGTTTTCATTCCAGTTTAAGAGCGTGCAAACAAAATTCGGTGATTTTGATGTTTTTCAAATGCTTTAGAAAGCTATAAATCCTTAAGTTTTTAAAGAAAAACTACTGTAACATATAAATAAACTCTTTTTCTAGGGATTAACGGAAAGAAATATTTTATTAGCAACACAGATTTCTTTTACTTAGCCAATTTGTTGAAGGGTTTTCACAAAAATACGCGTCAGAGCTGTCTTTCACTTGAAAATTTTCCATTAAAATTTACCATAAACGATATAAACTTGTTATTATCTGATAGACAATATAGTCTACTGGGGATTAACGGATTAACATGAATCAAATTATTGGTTTTTATTATTCAAATATCATTTTACATAATTTGAAAGTTGAACCATTACTTTATTTTTTTTCTCATTGATTTTAATGTAATTACAAATGAAACAATTTTATTGTAAATTTACAGAATATGTTTAGTCTAACCATATTTTTTTCATGGCTAAATATGAGTTAATTTACATTTCACGATTTTTTAAACATTGGTCCAAAACCACTAAGGTCAGGTGGGGGAAGAGAAACGCAGAGATAAGAGGGCTCTACAGACCATAATCACTCATAACTCGACGAGTTATGGTCTGTGGTGCCTCTTACCCCTGCCCTGCCCCTGAATTTCTCTTCCCCCACCTGATCTTATATTACGTACGTAAAAAATGTGTGCGCCCTCTTAATAAATGAATTTGTTGAAACGCAACGTTTTTTCTTTTGTAATTAGTTTTGTTTTTGTAGTTGTTTCCAAAATGTGCGATGTAAAAAATGATGTTATATTAGATAGGTAGGCCACATATTGCTTTCGGGAGCTTCTTTATAAATAAAATGAAATGAAAACACAATTACGTCTAAGACAGTGTACAGGAAAATTGCGTGTGTCGGCGGAGTGCCTTCTTACCTAAGTTATTTGACTCGTCTTTTTCTCGAACCATGTACGCACGTCCCGCAAAAAATACAGCGGAGTGGGAAGTCGTTTCATAGTTACCTAAGAACGTAATCAGTTTCCGCTTTTCACATCGCACAAAACCCTCGCTATTTAGGCGTGAAATACTTTTTCGATGTCAAAAAGATGGTTGGCAGACGTAATGGGATGGAGCGAAAAAACTGACTTTCTCTAAATTTCAAACGGTTAAGGATAGAAAGAGAAAATGAAGCTATGTAAGTGTCTTTTTTTTGGTAATCCAAATGATAGTTTTTAGCATTTTAACATTAAATGACTCTGCCTAATGGCGGTAAGACCGCCTGTCTAAAAAGGGACTGACTAGTGGTCATACCAGCAGCGCTATTGTCTAATCTAACGGACCAAAAATCTAAATTGTGTTTAATTTGACAGTTGAAATCAATAATCGAGCAATAATCGCTTCGAAATTGATCTATTTCAAAACCAACTGACGCTGAAACTGTCAAATTAAAACACGATTTAGATTTTTGGTCCGTTAGATAATAGTTAGCGCTACAGATTGCCATTCCTACTACTTACTTTATGACTTCTCCTGTCTCTGTCGATGTTGTTGTTGGTCTCCATTTTTTTTTATCTACGGCTCGCAGATTGACTGTCAGAGATCGCATATGGGATAAATCTGCCTTTGAATGTAATCATCTCGTTTGTATTTTTTTCGTGTTTTTTTTTCTACTTTCTGTTACTGTTTACTTTGTTTTCTTACCTACTTTTTTCCTCAAAATTGTTTCTAGGTATCTTTAGATGTTTGCAGGCAGCATTCGGTCGAATAGCAATGGTTATAAAAGCTTGTGTGTCGACGAGCACAATCTTTTAAAGTATAAGGTAAACGTCCCTGTGCTCGACACTGACCCAATACTTGGCACTTGCGACCTTATGTCACAGTAAAACAGGTGACAGATGGGAGTCATCTATTAGGCATTGAGGCGTCGAGCATTGGTACTTTACCTTATTGGAATTTATACATAAAATTAGCCGTTGTCTGCGATCCCGCTGCGTATAATTCACTATCTTCAATTCCACGGAAACTACGCATTTTTCGGCTTAAAAAGTAGCTAATGTGCTAGTTACCTGCATAGTCTAGTGAACCCGAACACACACAAACGATATTCACAAACTTTCGCCGTAATAATATTAATGTGAGTGACAAAAAAACGATTTAATAATATTTTAGGTATAGATCTGAATGGTGTTTAAAGAATACGATAACATTAACAAATTGTGGACGTCAAAATTAGTTCCCTAATGACTTCTGTTATGGCATAAACCTTTCAGTCAAGGAAATTATTTATTACTCGCAGGGGTAATTACGCTACAAACTTTGTCTGCTCTTTCCACACGCAATTTTAATACCATTACCTACTTATTACATTATTATTGATGAATTGAAATAGCTTTATTAAAAGAAATAAAAATAAGATAACTAGTAGTTTATTTTTAGAGCCATTGCGTAGAAACGCAAACGGCGGTAATTTGACATAATTATATATTTTATAGTGATCGGCAAAACTTAGCCAGATTTAAAGTGCTGAGTGTAAAATCGCGCATCGCTTTTAAGCGTGTCACACACTAAGCAGATACGGTAAGATATCTGTTACTGAGCAGATATCGGTCAATATCGCTCCCTATACAATTCAATGAGCTAACACATACAGCGCAGATTCACCGTCAAGTATCTGTTGCCACCGACATATGAAAAAATGGCATCTATACGCAGATAAAATATTATCGTATATGCGTAGTCTGTGACGGGATTTACCCGGAACTTGCAACGCTTTTAAACGGATGTCGAGAAGTATAATAAAAATTAAGGATAGTCTTCCACTCAACTGAAAAATAAGGCATCTTTTCTTTAATCTTTTTGTTTGGAGCCTCCCCTAATATCCGTTGGATAGTTGAATTAAAAATGGGATTGCATCTGTTAAATCCCAATTCCTCGAATGGTTCTTGCATACGCGGCTCGCTCTAATTTACGAGTACAGGACTCAATTTTTAGTCACAATACACAAAGCTGTTTCATTTTCCAGTTATTATTGCAGCGGCTGAATGTCTGTTTCATTTTCACTAAGCGTACGCCAAAATAGTGTTTTGTCGGCAGTTTGCAATTTCAGTTACAACTAGGTACTTCTGCCGCGTTCCCGCAGTGTATATTTAACTGTAAACTATTTACTTGGTACCACACAATTTTTTAACCGTGGTAGCCCTGCTGTTTGACCTGTGGCCTCCTATAGAAGGTCGTAGGTTCGAATGCCATGCCTCTGAAATTTTACGGAATTTGTGTGCCATATCGAATTAGATATTTACTACAAGATATTCGTTTAAAGTGAACATCGTGAGGAAACTGCATACAGCGAAGAAGCACAATGCTGTGTGTGAAATTCCTAATGCGCATCGAACCCGTGTGGGAACAATAGCCCAAGCCTTCGGGTGCACTCACGTCTTTGTATTAAGATTAGCTCGACATGTTTCAGTTTCAGGCCAATTCTCCCCGTAAGTTGCTCCTGATGAAAACCCAACCTGCCACTGACAGTAACTTGTCAAAAAATGACGAAAATTTCTGATCAGACCCATATTGTTAAGGGTTTATAGTTAACGATAATCATAAAACTACCATAATAATACTTACTCACAGAGCAGAAAATAGGAACTGAAAATATGAAATAAAAACAACAAATAAAATATTGAAGCTTTTATTTACAAAATTATCAACATATTATCACTTTGGGAATTTGCAGTTTTACTTGCATAACGCCATAAATACTAGTTAATAAAAACAATATTGATTACATTACAATTCCTCAATAACTTTATGTCATAGGTACTTAGCCTACCATAAGTTTAGGTGTTACGTCAAATAAGGTAGTATATTAATCCACGAATAAAAGTGTTCAATACAATAAATTCGACGTATAGCAATAATATATCTAACAATGATATGAAAATATGATTTAGCTTTGAAATTTAAAGATAATTTAATACACAATTCGTAAAAAGCAGAGATACTCGATACAAATACGTTGCTTAAATATAATTGAACTATTCTACAGGTTTCGAAATTAAACTTGTTATCGCGTTTATCTAAATAATCTATTGTTGTTGGATAACTATATCTGTGACAGTTGTTACAAAATCTCAAATCCATTTTGGCGTTTTCACAGTTGTTTACTACATAAGTAGGTTTTACAGCAAAATGTGTTACAGTTTTACAATTATCAATTCTATGTTTATGTTTGGTACGTTTTCATTTCAAATAACAACTACAGTCAAAACCGTTTATGGCGACATCGTTTAGAACAACATACCGGTTATATCAACCAAAATCAAAGGTCCTGGCTGATTGCTATATGATCGCCTTATCAAAATCATTGGTTTTTACGACTTTGTGTATTACGACATACTGCTTTAAGCGACCACATTTGGTTGACGTTTTCGGAGAATTATATCTGAAGAACGACCAGCTCAGTTGTATTGCAAACAATTTGAATAGGTAACAGTATCCACATCTGGCACAGTATAATGGTCAATGGCTATTATCGTAAAAGTGAAGTTTAGGGGTTTAGGGTCTTTTGTAATTCTAAGAAACAAAGCACATGCAGGCCGTCGCCTCAAGGCCCGCTTCGGCATATCTCATGTCAGTTTGTTACTTACCTTTACACAAGACGCATCAAAACATATTGTTGAGTTAACTGTGAAAATATTTTTCTTTCATATTATAGGTATTATGTGTGTATGAATGTATTTTTTTCCTATTGATACTTGTCACTGTGGTTATTACAACTATCGGTTTTTACGACTTAATATGAGTAGTCCCTTCGATGTCGTTATAACAGATTTTGACTGTATACGTAAAAGGAAAATGCGGCGTTCCAAAATTGCATCCGCCATAACGGATAATTTTAACGGGCTAAATATTTTGTACAAGGTTGCATTAAGAATTACTTGAATAACATTAAACTAAAAAAATCATGAAAGCTAATTAAAAATCACCTGGCAATGCGGCAATTTTATAACAAAATTACCAATAGCTTTTACTCTGGCAAAATAATAGCGCAGAGTCGTAATAATCTGTTAATTTAATACATACAAGCTGAACTTAATGGACTCCATATTTCTATCCAGGGGTACTTAAATTAAGTTAGGTTATTTCGATGCCGAAAGTAATGAAAGCGTGTAATTTATAGCACTTTCCTTTTCGAAAAGTTTCGCGGATCATCTGCTACGATATAAAATTAAATTATACTTAACGGCATTCGTGCTTCGTTATCTTTTACGGCCATACGACCATCTGCAGGGGTCCGTTCGATAACCAGTACTAGTGAAAAAAACTTACGCTTCTAATCTGGTTTTTCATTGATAATACTCGTATTGTAAAATTACCACGAGTTATGGAATTGTCACACGATGAGCGTAAAAAAAATCCCTTAGTATCGTCCAGAAAATTCGTCGCTGTGTTCCATTTATGACATTAAACATGCTACATTTCTTTGAGGAATTTGTAACTGCGGGCTTTCCGATAAGTTGCAGAATAAGTTTTTTTCTAATAGGAATGTTTATGTATTTTTTACTCAGAATCACGAATACCAGATTATATTATAGAGTGTTTATACAAGAGCCGCAGTAACCATAATTTCCATAGAAGAAATCATTAACCTTTTACATTGATAATGCTCGTGATTTAAAGTAAAAAAAATATCCAAAAAAAAAACATACAGCAACTCTTTAAGAATCACTTGTTATTTGATTTTGTACGTATTGCATTTATACTGGTAATATTTTTGAGTAACTTCGCTGTATATAAATTAAAGGAAAGATTGTTCGATGAAACTGTAAATGATTCTCGATGGTGCGCCTTTTATGTTTTGCTCGGGCAAAGTTTTAATGCCCATGTTCGAAGATTACGGGATTATCTCTGGGATTACAGGCTCTTGAAATTATGTCGGTTCTGTTGAAAGTTGACATATTTTTTGAACGCATTGGCCTCAAAAGAAACCTCAAAGTAATCTTGGTCTATTATTTAATAAATTTCATATAATAAATTTAATATGTTTTTCATTTGACGTACAATTCAATATCTGGGATTCGTACAGGCTGATAGATTCGTTAGTTGTTACTCTATGCTCATTTATTTTTATTTATTTGTTACTAGCTATTACTGAGGATGTAAACATGTTCAGAACGAAGCAGTAATAATAAAATTTATTTGACGAGCTTGGGAACAAATACCTACTGCCAGCGCTACTCAAAACTATAAACAAATCATATTTTTTGGCATTTTATCTATTCCTACAAAGCGTAATATACTTTTATTGTCACAGGTATAAACAAAATTAATACAACTTCAGTAATATTTATTAATAAAAAAAGCATCATGTTCGATTAAAATTATGTACAATAATTGGAACAATTTACAACTATTTTATACAATTTAGCACAAACGGAAAATAGATTTACGTATATACAAACCCAGGGAATAGATATGTATCGACTCCACAAGTCCACAGTATATGCCATCAAACCAATTTTTGACATACCTCTTTGATGTTTTTACTTTACCGTATTGAAAACACATCATTATAAAAATCATCGAACAGTGTCTGACGGTAAAGCCTAATGACTTCATGTTAACGCTTGGGCGAAGAACGCAATCGAATGAATAAAGAACAGTTTAATTGACGCCAACATTTCAACAATAATAATTTCAATGAACAGAGAGCGATAACAATCGAAATTTAATATAATTTCACACAAGATTACACTTCAATGGCATTTGTAGAATACAAATTTAATATTAACATACTGATAATCAGAATTCACCTCTTAAAAACAGATGGAAGACGCTAAACAATAACTGTAACGACTTCTAAGACGCAATAATAGTGGTAATTATAGTTAAATCAGGTATAGGAAGTATCAACATTGATAGACTTATATGCACATGTATAAAAATGTTATGATATTAAAAATCTATATACATTTTGAACTACCTATTCATTTAACGTTGTAATGTAGACCTTTCGATTGCGATTCGTATTTTTTATTACAATTTTACAAGTATACATAAAAGAATAAATTTGCGATGATTCAAATAAACATGAAACTACGTTGAGATTAACTCAGTGAAATGAAACCACAGATTTATATCGAAATAGATGACTAAAGTACTTCGCACTGTACTTCGCGTGCCAAAATGAGGCCAAAAGGGAGAGCAATGCACTTCCTTTGAAGCGATTTCAGTTAGTTATACCACTTAGATTAGGTTTAAATGTCTAGAGACAGGATAACTTGAATAAGGCGGCGTCGTCTTTGAATGGGTTTCACTCGGACTGTCAATTCCCATCACAAAAGCGCTTATGTGTCGTTACCTACTGTAGAGAAAAAGTGGCACGCTTTGTTTTCATACAAACGCAGGAATTCGCGGTATCTATTTCGATATAAGTCTGTGAATAAACAGATTCATTCACGCTTTTTTGAGCGAAATTTGCTCAACGTATTTGAAGCCAATTCGAGACCCACTCTGAAGCAACGCGTCTTGGCGGCAGTAGGCGTCTAACCGTTGCTCCGGTGGCGCGTTGCTCCAGATGATAGGTCACGAATTTGCTGAAAATTTGACGAGCTAATCTCGTAAAAAAGACATTGATGTACCTGTTTTTTTTCGCTTAGAATAAAATAATAGCCCTTGTTTACCGAAACTTCATATTTGTTTATAAAACGGTTACAGTACCTTCATAGTCCGCGAAGTGATTTATTACAAGTAAAAGTTTCACAGTCTAGTAATTTATCGCCAAGGTTCCTCCACTTTGATTGGGCTGTGTAGTTAATAATTTATAAAAAAAAAACATACGGACCACGTCGTCAATAAACTATCAGTTACTTCCCCAATCTCTATTTCCACGTATTAATGTTCGACTAAAAGCTAAATTAAAAAACAAACAAATCTTGGGATAAACTTTGAAGCAGACCTACCTACACTTACTGCATTTTAAACTTTTCTTCTACTATTTTTATTTCGCTGCAGTAATGCGAATAAATAAAAGTATTGTAGGCTTCAGAGTCTCTGAGTTTGCACAGCTCTTTAAGTCCTCTTAAACATTAATTTGACAATGTTCACCCTGATTCATTCAAGACTACCTTTTCCATATCTTTGTTGCATGTTTCTGTTGTCAAATTAAAGATTAAAAAGTTTAGCATTTAAAATTAAATAACGTAATATCAATCCCCAGTACCTCGTGATTATTTAAAACAACAATTGCTAATAATTCATCAAAAGTCAAAAGCTCAAACCGCTCGTTGTTCCAGCCGATTTTGTGGCGGGGCGATTCGAAATAATTTATTGACAATCACACAATTAATCAATTCGCAATAATTCCATACGGGCCTATGATTAAATTAAGATAATTATATTCGTACCCCTAACTACTTGTAATGTGGAAACTATTTCATTTACAAAGTGAATGTGTTACTGGAGAGCATATCACCTAAGTTGTAATAAATGGAATGAGTATAAATTAAGATGTAATCTATCGATGTATATTTGGCAATTGACATACACTAAACTATCTGATTATCTACATGTTACTTCGTGGGTTGGTTCATGAGGGTGCGCACTCGCTTGAGGTTGGTGATGGTAATTTCGTCGTTGGGTTGTAGTTGCAGCGCTCGCCTGTACGCGGAGGCCGCGGCGACGTATTTCCCATTTAAATGTAATATGGCACCGAAATTGGAGTGGAATTCCGCATCCTGTGGACAATAGCAGTGTTTAGTGCTTAGTTTAATAAAATCAGTCCATATGTTCTTTCTCTTTCTACCTCGGAGTTCATCGTAGACTGTGCTAATACGCATGCATTTCAATTTTCGCTTTTTCTCACTCTTTTATCTATTGATAATGTTATTATGAGCATAGCCTGTCGGGTAGACCACGGCCAGTGTCTTGCTATGCCAGATTGAAAAGGATATTGCGCAGTTCTACCAACAAAAGCTAACAGTTAGTCGCGGCCCTGGATTGAGCAGTTTTGGTGTACCTACCCTGGTGTTCACCGCAGTAAAAATGTGTATCTCAGAACACAATTAAAAGTTAACAAAAATGGATTAAAAATTACCTATCTACGCGATTATTTACTTTAATATACGTTTTATACAAAACAGTGTGACGACAGTTACTTTTTATCTTTTAGATGGATGGACACGCTCCATCTGGTTACCCTGAAATTGCTAAACGTGGCACTGGAATATGTATGTATGTATGTATGGACACGCATATTTTTATTTAAGTTCGTTGTAGTCTTTTTCTTTAAGCACACTTTATTGACGTAGAAAACTAGATTTTACGTTTTCAATTGCATTTAAGTGTGGGACTGAATGTTAACTAGATAAGATTAGCTTAAGGATGTTTCGAGTAATTGTTAGTGCGGGTTCGAGCTCAGTAAATGTAGTTAAAGCCTCGCTTAGCAGTAATCGTTGTCGTGAAAGTCTTCGCATCGGGTCTAGCTCTAGTTTAGATGCAAGTTTACTACACTAGCTAGACTTTTGAGCTATTACACTTGAATTACAGTATAGCGTACTTGGTGAACTGCATTCAGTTCTCACGCTTAAATAAACATCAAAGCAATACGGCGGTTGCCAGCAAAATTGGACTTTTTGAGTGTGTTCAATGGATTTGACTGTACCGTTTTTGTTCTTTTGCTAGTTAGTCAATTTTGTAATTAAGTGAATACTTATTCGACTACGATATTGACATACCTATGCTGGCCACTTTTGGCTACAATTCACTCATAAATAGTTGTAAGATAGTTTCTCATGCTCACAAGTTGGCAAATGTGTTTATAAATACAAGCTTCTTAGCGGTTCGTAAATAATTGTTAAGTATCAAACGGTTCAAAATCTGTTACCATAGAATATTGAAAATATTTCTCCGTAAAAGGCATTTCGATCAAAATTAATTCTTGTCTTTTTTCAAGGATAATAAAACATATTAACAATGCCAGAGTTACAAATGATTGTTGTATAATTAGAGGCTACAGTTTCGCTGAGTGACATTGTTTTAGTTCACAAAATTGTTATTTTCAAGGATATAATTTTAAGATTTAAATTAAACAACAATAAAACTGTAATTCTTAATAAGAAAATCAGTTACCTAAGTGTATAAAAAGAAGAATGACTGTAGAAGCTGAAACTGTAACTGAATACGACGCAATATAGTTTGATAGTGACTGCTACCCTTTGAACAGAATAACAAAAAGGGATTCAAAACTCAAACCATCATCCAACTAGCTTCACCCGTCAGTCTTTTGTCCGGTCGGGTCTCAGTTATTCTTCTCGTCAGATTGGTGACGTCAACTGTCAGGTATGTCGAAAACATTTGAATAAAGTAAAGACAAATCGACAAAACAAATACAAAAGGATGAACGAGTCAAAAATACATACAGGGTGTAACTGGCACCCCGTACGATAATTTACGGGGGT
>BHDV01007924.1:18969-54036 GCA_005406045.1 Adoxophyes honmai | reverse complement strand
CCCCTCCCCCCCCTAAATCGGTCACGTAGTTTGGGTATGTTCCCTAACCCATCATTAACCACTATTAAAATCCAACCATTATCCAATAGCACATCATGTCAACATCATTATTCCCGCATCTTTCAACTTTGTATGTCACACATTTAAATTTTAAAGTTGAACTACAAATGGTTTCTACAGATTGACATCAGTTTTTTAATTTAAGTTCACTGGTAGAAAGGTGCATTTTGAGGGCTTTGTTACTGACAGCAACATTTAGTTCAGATAGCTCACACTACTATACATATACTATGAAACATACACTACACTGTTTTTATTAATTAGAATTTTAAGTTCCATTTTCATACATACATACATACATATTCTCACACCTGTATTCCCATGAGGGGTAGGCAGAGCACATGAATTCAAAAATCCAGTGCCACGGTTAGCAAATTAAGGGTAACCAGATGGTTAAACGTGATCATTCCATTTTCAAACTTCTTCAAATCAAGGCAACACTGCAGTTACATTTCCACTAAAAATATTATATTACAAGGAAATTAGAAACAGTAGGTATTATGTGTTATTATGATAATAATTCCCATGTTTGATTTTCAATTCCTGAAATATGTGCCATATCCCATGTTTGCAAATTAAAATCCAATTTACTTACTTTAGAGATTACAGTAATAATAATTACACGTGCAAAGAAAACCACATATGGACATAATTATGATCTCATGTAAATAAAGTAAACAATATGATTCAAACATTCAAACTCACCAGAAAAAAAGGATAAGTACATTAAAAGTTTGCAGATCTCTACCACAAATAAAAAAGGATTTTTTTTAGTTGAGATGCTGTTACATTTCAAGCATAGTAATTTTATTTGAACTTTTAACTGCACTGCAATAATATCAAAATGAGGGTACCTGAGAAATAAATGAATGAAAGTAAAAATAGAATCTGCACCTGACCTGATTAGGGGAAAATAAATGTGAATGTGGAATCACTAGGTATTAGTCTAATAAGATCATAACTACCTACTGGCAAATAATTTCTCTTAGAATCGAGACAAAACTACATGTTTAAAAAGATTGTACTGTAAGATTAAAAATTCATTTGAATTGCACAAAAGCACATAACATAGGTAACAATGAAGTAACGGAAAGATAAAAATTTCGTAACAACTAAATTTATCATGAATGCAAGAAACAAATGATAAGCTACGAATGTGTGACTGAAAATAGTTACCAACCTAGACGTTAGGGATCTATTGCACTGCTTATGTTAATTCACGTTAATTCATGGTTTTTTTTTCATTACAACAGCTACTTTAGTTAAAACCGTTCAGTGTTTTGTTAACATTTAGTTTACACATAGTGACGTTTAAACAAAGTAGCAGCTACAATCAGTAATTATCAGTCCTTACCTTAGAATTAATTTTTCTATGTTTTTCTTGATATTTAGAGACATTTACCAAACTATTTCCTTTTTTTAACACAATACTTGGTTTTACATGAATACGAATTAATCAAAAACACTTTTTTCCAAATTATAGAGTTAACATACTCGACTTGTGATTTTCGTGGCTGTGATAACCGAACACTTTTATTAGTTTTGTTTCAAAGCTCTTAGAATAATGCATAAAATTAAACAAAATAATCCCTTACTGTCACATTTCCCATTAGACTTTCATAGTTAGAGTTTTACTGACTGAATGAGTCTGTCTGTCTGACTGAGTGAGTGAGTGAGTGAGTGAGTGAGTGAGTGAGTGAGTGAGTGAGCAAAGTGAGATAGGCCACAGACTACTTAGAGTGGACTTGATGGGCTGAGTGATCTGAAACTAGTGAGCGAGTTCATTTCGATCATTATTATTTATTAGCTTTTGCCCGCGGCTCTGCTCGCGTTAAATTGGGGGTAGCACATAAGAGATAGCACATTTACTAATTTATAGCTTTCTACATTGAAAATTGCGGAATTCTCCACAAACTTCTACCCCTCACTTTAGGGAAATGGAGGGTTTTGAAGAGAAAAAAAGAAGCCTATGTCACTCTCTATGCCCTAAACTACATATCTCTACTTAAAAAAATCACGCCAATTCATCGCTCCGTTTAGCCGTGAAAGACGGACAAACAAACAAACACACTTTCACATTTATATATTAGTACGGATTCAGCTCAACGTATATCAAACAGATCGGCGATGTACTAAACAAAGCCCAAATAAGGAGTACCCGAAACCGTCGAGCGTGTATGACAAGAGTGATGAATGTGAGTGAAGTGAGAGAAGTATGTCAGAATCAAGTCAGAATAGATGCGAATGGCGCTCTGTTGTCTCTGCCTACCCCGCAGGGAATAAGGCGTGACGGTTATGTATGTATGTATGTGTGGATTCAGCTCATTCCCAAACTCGTTCATTGAGTATGGGAGTTTTTTTTTATTACAACTAACCAACTGGCCATGGGTACACAGCCCATCAGTCAAACTTAGACTGATTCAGTCTTGCTAGAATGGCCTTTCCAAGGCCTTTCTCGCCTTCAAAATATAGTAGCTACCAGAGTGAATAATTGAAATGATCGACTGAATGAACGAACGTACAGTAGGTAGTAAGGGAAAATATTTTTTGTGGCTCTATCTTGCCTGATAAAAAAATAGAGTGGAATTGAGTATTGAGAACCCCCTTCTTTTTTCTTTTTTGAAGTTGGTTAAAAATGCATAAATGTAATAAGATAAGATACCTACCAGCGAAAAAAATACCCTTCCTTGACAGTAGGGTATAACGACTGTTAATAAATTAATATACGAGAATACATTATATTTTTAATGTAACGTCACTACGAAACTAATTCATTTAATTCATTTTACGGCCAAAACCAGTTATTTACTAAGTTCGTGGCATTTTCACTGACACGTTAAAATGCAAACATCAGTGGCGTTCCAATTAGAATGAAGATGAACCGCAGTTAACTACATATTAAAAATGAAAACAGTAAGGTTGTCCTTTCTCGAATTTGCTCCGCCAAGAGTAACTAACTAAACTATCATAGGCCATGATTAGAAGATGTTGTGGGTATACTTCTAGCAGTTAGGAGATTTTCCTCTCTTTATCTCTATAAAATAATATTATCTGACTTGCCGGGGATTATAAAACTATTAGCTATTAGTCTTTGGCTATTAATGTCGTAAAAGCGACTAAGAATATAGGTTTTGAAAATAGTGTGGCGCCCCAGCGCCACATGCGTCGAATAGCCGAACTAAACGATCCTACATGGCGCTAACGAAGTTTCGACGAACGGTTGCATAAATACAACTTCCAACTTTCTCTCATTGGACTTCGGACCCCAGGCAAAGGCATAACATCTGCCTGGAGAGAGATCTCTCTATTGGAATCTTTCCTACAATAGGTTCCATAAATACAAATTTCAAATTTCTCTCTGTAGACTTCGGCCCCCAGGCATAGTATCGTTTCATATGCTCTGTCTACCCGATTTAGGAGTACTAGCGACATTTGTGTTATGGAAATACGTTATGTACCTAGGAGCGAATGGCACAGAGCTATTTTGGGGTAGACTCTACCGCATTTTATACTGTATGTAATGTGTGTATGTATAGCTTCGCGTGTGTATGTTTAATTTTGTTCGGGATCAGGAGTGAACCCTCTGTAGGTTGTACTATTGTCTATTCTAAGCTCGTAATAAAAATTAGTGATACTGTTATTCCTTTTAATTTATACATACATACGTATATTCTCACGCCTGTATTCCCAATAGGGAATTAATTTATCTAATCTTTTTATACCAAAACACGACTTTTATTTAGAAGTGGAATTTCTGCACGTGGTGCAGTGCTCGGCATTAAACTTCGCATAACCTAACCAACAAAGTTTTTTTATTTTCGATACAAGCATTTTTTGCCGACTGTACTTTTTGCCAAGGCCAACTGTACTTCATTATTGTCCACCCTAGATTTCAAGTCAATCAGACTTACTGTTGAAGAGTTCCCTCCATCGGAGACAGTCCCGGCTGTGCCACCAGACAGAAGTCCGCTACCGGAATATTGTATTGTCATCTTAGTTACGTAGGTAGGTATGCAAAGGAAGATAATAACCTCCTTGAGGTAACTTCCCTGTGTGGTGCCGGGTTAGAATAGCACCTCCCCCTTTCTTCCCGTGGGTGTCGTAAGAGTAGACTTTGGGAAAGGGTTAGTGTATTGTGGGTGATGGGCTAGCAACCTGTCACTGCAATGTCACATTTAACCATCAGGCTACCCTGAATTTGCTAAACGTGGCACTGGATTTTTGAATTCATGTGCTCTGCCTATCCCTCATGGGAATACAGGCGTGAGAATATGTACATATGTATGTATGTGTGAGGTATACCAAGTTTCAGCTCAATCGGTCTATTGGAAGTGGTTCATTTCTTCCTTGCAATATTTGTAAAACATACAAACATATAGGTATGTATACATACATACAAAAATGAAGTTCAATAAAAGCTGGTAAAAACTAAAAACCGGCCATGTTCGAGTCGGACTCGCGCACGATTGGTTCCATACCAAAAACAAAAAAACACGTTTTTTCTATGAGAGCCCTTAATTATCACTATAATTATTTCGGTTTTAGTATTTGTTGTTATAGCGGGAATAGAAATACATCATAGCTGTGAAAATTTCAACTCTCTAGCTGTCACAGTTCGTGAGATACAGCCTGGTGACAGACGGACAGATAGCGAAGTCTCAGTAGTAGGGTCCCATCTTTACTCTTTGGTTGGGTACGGAACCCTAAAAATAGATAAGTGCGCGGTGCCTCAGAATAAACGTCAAACATCGAACCAATCGCGCGGTAAATGCAACCAATCAACATCATGCGAACCAACCGTATTCTATCACTTATTTTGTGAAACTACTATACTTACTTTAACGAGATTAGTAAAACAAATCCCATCAAAAACATTCTGTAAAAAATCTACCCAAGTCTCGTTGAAGCTGCTTGTTTATCTCTAAAAAGTAATGAAATCTAGACATAGTTGTGGCAAGTCTAAGGTTCCTTACTGCGATTTCTTTATTATTATAGTTAAAGTTGTGTGCCTTGGCCGTTGAACATTTTTTATACGTTAGTGGGTACAAGTCAATTTTGTTAACATGTAATGTTGCAACTACCTTGTTTGTTACGCGAGATAATAGCCCATACTGGTATGGGTAATTGGTATAAAGTGTTCAACGGCCAAGTCACACAACATTAACTATAATAATAAAGAAATCGCAGTAAGGAACCTTAGACTTGGCACAACTATGTCTAGATTTCATTACTTTTTAGAGATAAACAAGCAGCTTCAACGAGACTTGGGTAGATTTTTTACAGAATGTTTTTGATGGGATTTCACTTCTTTTTGTAGAAACGTGAGCATATTCATTAATTATGTTAGATTTTCTTATTTTACACATTTACTTATTTTTGCAAATTATCTTTCTTTTCTTTTTTTCGGTTTTGATCTCGTACAGTAGGAACAGTTTTTCGTAATGCCCATTCGCGGTCCTTAAATTAGAAAATGTGTCTCTCTACGCTGGATTTTTGCAATTACAGTCGATTTTTTTATGTACCAGAGCAGCTCAGGGTCTTCATCAGATACTTCAGACCTCAAATTTTTGACTTCAAATGAAGCGACCCACTAAGTTGAATATTTTTTGTAAAAGAAGTGTGTCGATCTCTATAGTAGTTTGGTTGGGCTCTAGTGTTTTCACCAGGTACTCCAGATCTTCGATTATCCTAGTTTTTACATTTTTCCCTTTATGTAGTCGTTAATCCCTAACCATGTACCAAATTTCAGCTCTCTGAGTTAACGGGAAGTACCAGTTCTATTTTGATGATCATGAGTGAGTGAGTGAGTGTCGAAAATGCGAAACTTTGCTTTCGCTTAACTTCGGAACTTAATTACCTACAGACTTGAAATTTTGGATTTTAAGTATGTGGTTATAGCTCAATAGATAACGAAAATTTCAGCGTCCTAGTATTATCCAAAGGTTCTCAAATAGGGGCCTGAAAATGCCGCGAAATGGTTCCAGTAAAGGATGGTACGGCAGTGCTTGCTTTGCGCTCGACTTGGTGGGGGCACTGCCGTGCCCCCCGATGAAATAATTTTATACTTACATGGCTATTCACTAAACGTTTAATTTTACAAATCCATTACATGTCAAATAGTGAATTGTTGTGTTCAAATAGAGTATTGGAACGCACCCTAGGGGGTCAAAGTTTGTTATCATAAAAATGCGATAATAGGCAGAGTATTCTAGTTCTGTAATATCGATTTACGTCTTTACGCAATTGGGTTAAAGTTAAAAATTATACTTTAAGGATTTTATCTTCAGAGATAAATTTGAGTAAATGTTTTTTGAATAATCACTGCCGAGCCGATAAGTTATTTTACTTTGAAATTTCGTACCAGCCAGCTGCTTGTCACATTGTTATTTTGCTGCATTAATTTCTTTTTCTAAAGAATAATCATGCTTTTCCTTAAAGGAAGTAGTTTGATCAGCATCAAAATGTGTACGTCGCGAAAGGTTCGTGTTAAACATGCATGAATATTATTTTTGTGTGGCAGACGATCACTCAGTCAGTCGTGCATGAGCTGCCTTGCTTACTGGTTTTGTCAGTGGAATTAAACTTTATAGTTGTTCGAATATTTACGTCAAAGGTGCTCTACTCCAAAAGTTTTGTAATAGTTACTTAACAAACTTGTGTTTTTGTTTTAAGCTGTAACAAATTATTTTTACTTGCAGTTTCTTAAAGCGATGGCTGCGTACTCTACGAAAGTATCCCTTAACGAAGTGGTAATAGTATCTGCTGTGAGAACTCCAATTGGATCCTTCAGAGGCAGTTTAGCGAGCCTTTCAGCACCGGAACTTGGTGCTGTCGCCGTCAAATCTGCGATCGAAAGAGCCGGCATTCCTAAGGAGGAAGTAAAAGAGGTTAATTTATTTCACCTACTTTTCACCCAATACAGTTAATCAAACACAGTTAATCAAATTCCTCAAGCATTTCACTGTTATTTGACACAAATAAAATTATTTAGATTTTCAACATAGATGTGTGTGATGATGTTGTTGGCAAATTGTGGTAAATTAATTAACAATATCAATATCAGCTACTTATCTCAAAGATAACTCTGATTTTAGTATTGGATTCAATCTTTTTATATAATCAGATTTAATGTTAGACATAGGTACATTTAAATTGCAATTTGGCTATTAGTGTTATAAAATAATGACTGTATTTTTTTGTTTTATAGGTATATATTGGAAATGTATGCTCTGCAAATCTAGGGCAAGCCCCAGCAAGACAAGCTGTCATCTTTGCTGGTCTCCCTAAGAGCACAATCTGCACAACTATTAACAAAGTATGCTCTTCAGGCATGAAATCAATTATGTTAGCAGCACAGGGCCTCCAGACTGGGGCCCAGGATGTTATCCTAGCGGGAGGGATGGAGTCTATGTCCAATGTACCATTTTACTTGAAGAGAGGTGAAACCCAATATGGTGGTATGCAGCTTGTTGATGGAATTGTATTTGACGGACTCACTGATGTGTACAACAAGTTTCACATGGGGAACTGTGCAGAAAATACTGCAAAGAAATTGAATATCTCAAGACAGGATCAAGATGATTATGCTATTTCAAGTTACAAAAGAAGCTCAGCGGCTTATGACTCTAAAGCTTTTGCTGAAGAACTGGTGCCAGTACCAGTACCACAAAAGAGAGGTGCACCACCAGTGATCTTTGCAGAAGATGAAGAATACAAAAGAGTGAATTTTGAAAAATTTAACAAGTTGGCAACAGTTTTCCAAAAAGAAAATGGCACAGTTACGGCTGGTAATGCATCCACACTGAATGATGGTGCTGCTGCCTTGGTTATGATGACCAGAGAAGCAGCTGACAGGTTGAAAGTTACCCCCATTGCCCGCGTTGTGGGATTTGCTGATGGTGAATGTGACCCAATTGACTTCCCCATCGCACCTGCTGTTGCTATACCAAAATTATTAGAAAAAACTGGTGTGAAAAAAGATGATGTTGCTCTCTGGGAAATTAATGAGGCATTTAGTGTTGTTGCTGTTGCTAATAAGAAAATTCTGGAATTAGACCCAGCTAAGGTCAATATCCATGGAGGAGCTGTAAGCCTCGGCCACCCCATCGGCATGTCTGGGGCGCGAATTGTGGTCCATTTATGTCATGCTCTCAAAAAAGGGGAAAAGGGTGTTGCTTCTATTTGCAATGGAGGCGGTGGAGCTTCATCCATTATGATTGAAAAATTGTAAGTTTGACCCAATAGCTTGTGATTCTGTTTTTATTTTTGACCACTTTTATGTAAGATTATAATTATAGTATTCACTTGTGCCTTTTGTAAAATATTTGAAATTACTGTGAAAGGTTACAGTAATTTAGCTTCCAGGGTTGTAATTTAAGCAAATAATTATTATTAGATGTAAGTCTAAATTGATTCCACTGGTATGTATAATGAAATTATCTATGTGTAAATATGCAATATGATTGATTTTTATGTCAGCTCATTGTAACTGTTATTAAATCGTTTATTTGCCGTTTATTTTATTTTGAATCTTTTTATTACAAATTTGTTCTTGAGATTTTGTAATTTTTTGCAGATCTCAAGATACAAACGGCCCTCCCGTCATTACCTTCTATACAAAAGACCCATGCCCCTTATGTGACATAGTTATGGAAGAGTTAGAACCGTATAAAAACAAAGTGGTCATTCAAAAAGTTGACATAACACAACCGGGTAATGTGAGGTGGCTCAGATTGTACAGACATGATATTCCGGTGTTATTTCTCAATGGTCAATTTCTGTGTATGCATAAGTTGAACAAACCTCTCCTTGACAGAAGATTGCGAATTATTGAAGAAGAATGTCTGCTTCTTAATAAATAGATTGTTAAATTCAGTTTCATTATTATAGCATGTATAGAAATAGAAACATCTTGTTGGCTTTTTTTTGTTAGCTGCATTACATTGTGGTTTTTTCCTGACCAGAATATTTGCAACCAACTTACATTTTTTTGTTATTATAGAGATTTATAAGGGAAAACATAAGAAAATTAAAATAATACCAATGTATTGTCGCTACGAGTAATGTTGATTGTTGGCTACCTATTCTTCTAAGTTATAATTTCGTTTTATACCTACATCGAAAGAGGAGCTCCGCCTTCCCAACGGTAGGTTCACCGTGTCAGGCGTGCGACGTTTGTATGTATAGTAAGTAGGTAGGTCTGGTAACTATATAAAAAAAAAGTGTGATCCGCACTATGGGTAAACAATAAAGTTTTGCAGTGTGATTTGCATTTGTATCTTATTGTTTCCATGTCGTTCGCACGGTTACAGAAAGCTAAAATTAAGTAAAACAAATGACGTTATGTTCAAAGTCGAATTTTATTTTTTAATGATTGCTAGTACTTAGTGTTGAATTGTTATTTTTCTTCCGAAGTGTACCTGTTCACCCAGTTATAGGGTTGCCAGGATTGGACATTTGGGTAAAAAGTGCGGACACATCACTATTACACAGTGGAAAATTTAATCGTTTCAGTAACTTACCTCCCTTTTTTTCGTGGATGTCGTAAGAAGTGACTAAGGGGTTTAGGTATATGTTTTAGACGACAGGCTATCAACCTATCACTATTGAACTTTTTTCGGATAATGCACTCCCGGTATTAAAATTAGTCTGTTCTTCCAAATTCAAATAATCTTCAAACGAGATTTTATCAGTATCGGTTCAGCGGTCGGTTGAATCGTGAAAACACGAAAACTGAGTTTGCTTCGCATTTATAATGTTAGTGGGAATTTGAACCAGAATTGGTACCTATGGACAGTAGAGATGGGTTATACTAGGTAAATTTAATATCAGGTACACCTGTTCCTAATCCACAAAAATACCTAATCCAAATACCTAATCCACATAGTACAGAGTACTGAGCGTATACGATAACTTAACCAGTACTGCGTACCGTACTGCACCTAATCCACATAGTATAGAGCATTGAGCGTATGATACGATGCAGTACCACGGCGTACTACACTGTGTCACCATACCATTCTAAGTAAACTTGTTTAATGAATTGTAATCTTCCCTTCATACTTTTACAGGCTTAGGACTGACAGCTTAAAATTGAGCCAAGCAAGTAGGCGTATTTAATTTAAAGGCGGCTAGTCGGTAGTAGTGAGAACTTGGATTAGGTGGATTAGGTACTGCGTCCTTTGGATTAGGTGCGGCCTAATCTCGGAAAATACCTAGTATTTTTATCTGATCTAATATTTTCGCCTCACCTCTAATGGACAGTCGGCAACAAAGGTCTCTCTACTCGACACAGTCAAAATGACAAAAATATGTAACATGGATAGGTCTATTTTGAAAATGTTCTATTATTATTATTATCCAAGAGCTACCACCAAGCCTCATTTTGTGTTGTCACGATGCTACATTAATTTTAAACCATAACTGATTCGATCGGTACACATATAGATGTACACAACTGCTATTTAGGTAATGACATCATTTTCATTTTTAAAACATTGCTTAATAGTCACGTGAAAATTTTGTAGGCTCTAAAGTAGAAGGGCGTAATGAATAGGCATAAATCCTCTAACTCTAAATATTACATGAGTATACGTATAACCACATACATCACGCCTGTATTTCCAAAAGGAGTAGGCAGAGCGCACTTTAAGCTAATGGTAGAAATGGCCAAGTACTACTAAGTAGGTACCTACTAGGTATATCCATAGTGGTCGGTATCATACTTAGCAAGAATTTTTGTAGTGGGGATAAGTTTGCGCATCGCTTTTTCCAGATAAAAGTGATGCGCGAACTTACCTCCACTACAAAAATTCTTGCTTAGTTATTTGCCAGGAACTATAATAATGTCTTCTTTATCTAACAATAACACATTCAGTCCAGTGCCATCAATCGTCTAATGGAATAAATAACTCGCTCCAACTAGTTATTGAAGGAGTGCTAACACTGGAGGCCGAATTTTGAGTGGTTAGAAAGGTTGTTTCTGTTAATATAGGTAAGTATTTACGTAAGAGTTTTATTTTACCCAGAGCTGATCTTAGGTAGCCGAAGGGTCATGACACTTCAATCGAATTTTATGTAACGAGAGAAGGACATCTCTTCAGCCCTGAAAAAATGAGGAAAATTTTAATAAAAGAGACGAAAAGTCAAACAAAAATTATAAAAAAATCAAAACCATTTATTCCCCAAATATGTAACATAACAATAAAATATAACGTACAATGGCTTAATTATTGTGTAGTATCATTATGAATTTTCATTTCCCAATCTGACTACTAAACTACTTCATCCTCACACCCTTATTTCTAGTTTCTCTGTTTCACAGTAAGTAGCGTAATATTAGTTTCTCTGTTTTACAGTAGTAGCATAATATTAAATTCTGACAGATTAATTCAATTTGTAAAGTTCCCTAGTGTGACATAAATAAACAATATTTTGAATTACAATGAAAAATATACACCTGTCAGTTTCCTTTACGTCAGAACTACCACCTAATAAGAGAGATGAGTATTACTAGCTTATTCTAATTTTCAGTTGTGTCCCTAATTACGTTAGTAAAAAATACAAGTATAAGGTTGGCTTTAGACAGTACTCAGCAATTAAAATTACAATTGCAAGAAATCACAATTTTTCAATCATAATGGATGAAGCGCCACCGCCGCCATTGCAGATGGCAGCGACACCCTTCTCTCCCTTCTTCAGAGTGTGGCACAAATGCGCGACGATACGCGCGCCCGACATGCCGATGGGGTGGCCCATGCTCACGCCCCCTCCGTGGACATTAACCTTGGCTAGGTCTATGTCCAGGAGTTTTGCGTTGGCAAGAGCAATAACGCTGTAAGCCTCGTGGAGTTCCCAAAGAGCAACATCCTCTTTCTTGACTCCAGTGTTTTGTAATAATTTCGGAATAGCAACAGCAGCTGCGATGGGGAAGTCAATTGGGTCACGTTCCCCATCAGCAAATCCCACAACATTGGCAATGGGGGTAACTTTTAACCTGTCAGCTGCTTCTCTGGTCATCAGAACCAAAGCAGCAGCACCATCATTCAGAGCACATGCATTGCCAACGGTAACAGTGCCATTCTCTTTTTGGAAAATTGTTTCCAACTGACGAAACTTCTCAAAGTTGACTCTTTTGTATTCTTCATCTTCTGCAAAGATTACTGGCGGAGCACCCTTTTTTTGCGGTACCGCTACTGGTACCAGCTCATCAGCAAAAACTCCAGATTCGTAAGCTGCTGAAGTTTTTTTGTAACTGGCAATGGCATAATCATCCTGTTCCTGCCTTGAAATGTTCAAATTCTTGGCAGTATTTTCTATGCAGTTCCCCATGTGGATTTGGTTGTACACGTCAGTGAGCCCATCAAATACAATGCCGTCAACCAGCTCCATACCACCATATTGGGTTTCTCCCCTCTTCAAGTAATATGGAATGTTGGACATAGACTCCATTCCTCCTGCTACAATGACATCCTGGGCCCCGGTCTGCAGGCCTTGTGCTGCTAACATGATTGCCTTTATGGCTGAAGAGCACACTTTATTGACAGTTGTGCAGACTGTACTCTCAGGGAGACCAGCAAAGACAGCAGCTTGCCTTGCAGGGGCTTGCCCTAGATATGCAGAGCACACATTGCCAAAGTACACCTAAAACAAAAATATAAAACCATATTTATTACAGGCCTTTGCCCAGCAGTGGGACACAAACCCAGGCTTATAATAATAATAATAATAATTTATTACATACTAGCTTTTGCCGGCGGCTACGCTCGCGTTAAATTCGGGGTAACACAGAAGAGATCTTGTTAGTCACAGCCCGCATGCCAATTTATAGCTTTTTACATTGAAAATTGTGGAATCCTACTATTTTTCCTATCGTCATATTTTGGAAAATTCAAACAAAATGTTTATAAATTGTAGCCTATGTCCTATTCTGATGTATAAGGTACATTATGTAAAGTTTCATTAAAGTCCATTCAGTAGTTTTTGCGTTAAAGAGTAACAAACATCCAAACATACTCACAAACTTTCACATTTATAATATTAGTAGGATATTATTTACTGTATTTCTATGCAAATAATTTTAAACAAAAAAAAACCGACTTCAAATCTATACTAATATAATAAAGCTGAAGAGTTTGTTTGTTTGTTTGAACGCGCTAATCTCAGAAACTACTGGTGCGAATTGAAAAATATTTTTTGTATTGGATAGACCATTTATCAAGGAAGGCTTTAAGCTATATAACATCACGCTGCGACCAATAGGACCGAAGAAACAGTGGAAAATGTAGGAAAAACGGGGGAAATTTGTCACTATTCCACGCGGACGGAGTCGCGGGCACAACTAGTTAGCAATATTTTGAAAGTATTCTGTTTACTGAATGTAAAATCTTGACTTCATCAACAAATTACCGAAAACGCCGTACATCTCCATATAAAATTTGAAGAGTTCCCTCGATTTCTCCAAGATTCCACCATCAGATCCTGGTGTCGTGCAAATGGGACCAATTTCGAGTTATACCCTTTCGATAAAAAAAAAAAATTTTGAAAATCGGTCCACGGGTTTTCGAGTTATCGAGTAACATACACACAAAAAAAAAAAAAAAAAAATTAGGTCGAATTGAGAACCTCCTCCTTTTTGAAGTCGGTTAAAAAGTGGCTAGAAATTTGTATTTGTTTGCGATTTTATTTAAAATTGGCCAAATAAAAGTCAAATTTTACCTCTTTTACTTCATTCTTTGGGATGCCAGCTCTTCCAATTGCTGACTTAATTGCAACAGCTCCAAGTTCTGTTGCTGTTAGGCTCGCTAGACTGCCCCTGAAGGATCCAATTGGAGTTCTCACTGCAGATACTATCACCACTTCGTTAAGTGATACTTTCGTAGAGTAAGGGGCCATTGCTTTGAAAAACTGCAAAAAAAAACAATTTCAATTATTGTTTTATTCATGTTATATTTATTGTTTTAAAATTTATAGGCTAAGGTAGTAAGTATTGCTTATTTATTTCAAACATGGTCTATTAAAAATAAATAATGCAGAAAATAAAAATTAAGTTTCCACCACAGAATCTATTCATTCATAGTGACATTGCATTGTTGGACAAAGGAAATGTTTATTACATTTATTGTGACAGCATTCTAAAATGTACTGGTTTCACTGTATAGTCAAGGAATGTAATTCTAAACTTTTTGTCAAGTGTAGTTTTACCTATTTTAGTAATGAGGTATCACTAAGATTGTTTAAACTAATAACTTAATAATCTTAAAAAGTTGAAAAGTTGTTTTTAAACTATAATATTTAAATAATGACTGAAGAAATTTTGATACCATCTGGTTACCCTGAAATTGCTAAATGTGGCACTGGATTTTCAAACTTATGTGCTCTGCCTACCCCTCTTGGGAATACAGGCGTGAATATATGTATGTGTGTATATGTATGGAAATTTTGATAAAATTTACCTTAGAATCACTGCTAGAAATTCTGTTTTCAATTAAATAAAAAAAAAAACATTTCAAAACTACAGTGTCACAGCCAGACAGAAGTGACTTTTTTTTATGACGTTTAACCATGTGGTTACCCTAAAATTGCTAAACGTGGCACTGGATTTTTGAATTCATGTGCTCTGCCTACCCCTCTTGGGAATGCAGGCATGAGAATATGTATGTATGTATGCAAGTATAAAATTTCCACCAAATAAAGCAAAGAAAACCAAAACTTTTATTCACATTACAAAATAAAAAATATTATTATTCAAATTAAAATGAAACAGAAAAATATTCAAAAACAAACCAAAAAAAATTTTAAATATTCTAAATTTTATTGTTGATCATGCTCCAAGTTTATTTTACAAATATAAAAGATCAGAGTTTAAGGAAGAGTTTTAGATAAATGTAACTTTTCCTAAGTTAATTGACACTGAGAGTTCATGATGGCATAAAATTATTAAAGAAGGGCAGGGGACCTTCCATATAAAACAAGCAAACACTACACAACACCTCTTATTAGAAAGAATTATATTACAAATGGTTATGCAATAAGTGCTAGAGGTGAGGCGAAAATATTAGATCAGATAAAAATACTAGGTATTTTCCGAGATTAGGCCGCACCTAATCCAAAGGACGCGGTACCTAATCCACCTAATCCAAGTTCTCACTACTACCGACTAGCCACCTTTAAATTAAATACGCCTGCTTGCTTGGCTCAATTTTAAGCTGTCAGTCCTAAGCCTGTAAAAGTATGAAGGGAAGATTACAATTCATTAAACAAGTTTACTTAGAATGGTATGGTGACACAGTGTAGTACGCCGTGGAACTGCATCGTATCATACACTCAATGCTCTATACTATGTGGATTAGGTGCAGTACGGTACGCAGTACTGGTTAAGTTATCGTATACGCTCAATACTTTGTACTATGTGGATTAGGTATTTGGATTAGGTATTTTTGTGGATTAGGAACAGGTGTACCTGAAATTAAATTTACCTAGTATAACCCATCTCTAATAAGTGCCCTTTGGTATTTCTTCCACAGTTTAAAGACAAAGAACACTACTTCAGTCCACCAAGCAATGATCAGACGCCATGTAGAAGACAAATCTCATTGAATACAGCTGAAGATGTAACTAAACATAAAAGCTGATATTATTTAAGTTAATTAAGGGCATAATTGGTGTTGCTATACATGCTTCCACTTGCTGGGTACATAGTCTACATAAAGAATTTATCCATCGGTCAGGTCTGACTGTTTGTTATTTCATGTGCGCATTTCAGACCACGCCCTAACCATCGCGGGGCCCTCGGTGGCTTTGGCTTTTAGACTTGACGCAAATAAAGCAGCTAATCGGCAGAGTCGAAGTATACGCCGGTTAGGAATTGGATCTTGACTCCAGGCCCCTTTCAGATCGACTAGTTCGACCGGCCGTATAAATGCGAAAAAGTGGCGCATCTACGTGTGATAGGAATAAAACATAAAGGTTTCGCTATTTGAACAAGCAGCAAAATAGTTCAAAGGGAAAATAAGTTATTTTAAATAACAAAAGTTTAAAAGATTAAAGTTCAGAGTAACTTGTGAAAGTACTTACATTTCCGAAGACTGGAGTAGGCAGGAACTAGCTGATGGCTGGAGTAGTCTCCACAAAATGGACGCTTCATGTCGCAACGCAGTAATTTATTTATTCCATTGAATGCAATCACTTTTAAATCGATCTCCATCTTTGCAATCTCAACAATATCCTGCTGATGAGTGAAGGAATTTGACATATTTGAATGCAAAACAAGTCTGGCCCAAGAATCTTATATACTATCCTGGATATTGCACTAGTAATAAAATTTTGATGATCTGTTTTTTGACCTGGTTTGAACTTTACCGTATCTTCTATCTCGTTTACTCTTTAGACGGGGTAGCCAAGTTCAGGTTTAATTTTCCCAAATAAAATATAACAGAAAACTATAAGATAAAACATAATGATCGAATAACTTACAAATTGTGCCTCGGTGATAAATACGATTGTAGGTAAATATATAAACTGGTGTAACCTTTTTCAACAACTATACAAATTAAGATTAAAAATAAAACTATACGAACATATACTATAAAAAATGAAAACCTTGAATTTCGCCTGCCCGGGGTAGCGACCCTAGTATGCTTGCGGCATTCCCTCGCTGCACGGCTATGCTCAGTCTCTGAGCGAAAAAAGTCCCGGCCCTGAGGTCTCCTGAGGCGCTAATCAGTTTATCCGACACCTCATGAACAAACTTTTTGGTGTCGGATGACCACGGACCTAAAGTTTCAAATGCAAGTGCCGCAAATATGTAGTCATTTGTTAAAAATGCATATTTGCGGCACTTGATTGTTTGGGCTTGGTCGGCAGCAGTCCCTGGCTTAATGGCAGAACCTCTGACGTAGGACGGAGCGAGCGTGTCTGAGCAAGTAACGTCCCACGCCAAAGGTTTACCCATGCCCCAAGGCACTAAAGTGCAACCATCGGGCCTTTTTCCGTCAGAGGCTGATAGACCTGAGGGCTCAAGAGTTGCTGGTATGGCAATAGTGCTGAGTGCCCGGCGGATGAGGTCATTAAGTGACGCATGTCTGAAGACACGGCCAGCACTCAATTGGCAGTGCAGGCCGTGTCGGCCTAAGGCATCAACACTATTACCACACCGACAGCAAGTATGTGGTTCACAGGCTTTCAAACCAAGCCGCAAGCATACAGCAGTTCTTAATGAGGCAGGATCCAAAATTGTACCAAGATTTCTAGATGGAAGCGCGTGAAGCCAATGGCCAGATTCTGGCTCAGATATTGCTAATAATCTAGCCCGCTCAACAATATCCGAACATCCATTTAATAGCCTATTGTACGTGGCATCGTTACAAATATTGGTCCATGCTGCTTGACTGCTTTTTTCCACCGGTACCGTTCCTCCATAATCGTTTGTACTCCATGCTGCCTCCGCATCCACCAAACACGACACCGTAACATCTGATGGGTTGGGTATGTTTAATATACCACCGATGAGGGTGATGGTGCTGTAGAAAAAATTGCTTAATTCACAGTGCACTATATGTTACTACCAAATTTGGACGCACACAAGTTATAAAATGTGAAGTAAAAAAAATGTTAGCTTTACTTTGTTACTTGCTTGTTATTTCCGCGAATAGCCTACTGACAAAAACACATTTAAGTGATTTCAAATTACATCATTTTTCGTAAAATTTTACTAAAAGTTACGGTAATTATTGCAACGTAATATAGCAACACCGTTTGCATATGTCAAACATTGTGATTGCAGCTGTCATTGAGTTATCGTTCGCTTCGAAAGTTTCCAACGGTTTTATGTATTATTTATGCAGTATTCTGGAGATAATCATCATGAGTTGCATAGTTCGTAGTTGCAGAAATGTGTGGTATCCAGGATCAAGTGTATAATTTCACAGGCAAGCTATTAATTCCATTATTATTACTCAATCGTTTACTCTTTTAACAGAAGCTTATTTCACGTATATCTCGTAACTATTTTATTAAATAGAGACAGATAAAATTAGTTTAAGCCTTTATTATCAGATTTAAGTTCTCATTTTTGGTGTTAGATAAGAGTAAATACAAAAAATCTTGATTGTTAATGAACCATAAAAATATGAAGGAGAATGATTAGGGTAACCATGTTTTAGGTTAAATAAAACCCAATCGCGGAAGGTTTTACGATTTGCCTATGAAGTTAATGGTAATTATATGGAATGTACAGTTACAGTTACATATCAAAAGAACAAATTTATTTCTTATCTACACTAATATTATAAAGAGGAAAACTTTGTTTGTTTGTTTGTATGTTTGTTTGTTTGTTTGTTTGTTTGTTTGTTTGTTTGTTTGGTTGTAATGAATAGGCTCAGTAACTACTGGACCGTTTTTAAAAATTCTTGCACCATTCGAAAGCCACATTATCCACGAGTAACATAGGCTAAATTTTATTTTGAAAAAAAAGAGGATTCCGTAAAATATTTGGGTTTAGATACCTACATCTACACTAATATTATGAAGAGGAAAACTCACGCTCAGAAACCTACGACCCCAAAATCCGAAATTTACGCGAACGAAGTCGCGGGCGGAAAGCTAGTTCTATTATACTTTTTTTGGATATAAGGATTAATTTTTTAGATAACATTTTACTTTTTTTACAGGAACCAAAGCAAGCCCACGTAAAGAAAGTCAATGAGTAGAATAGCAACTCCATATTACGATAGCTTTAGTTGTCAGTGATTTGCACGAATAAGATGGTAACCGTTTATTACGAAAATATTTCAAGCATATATATTTTCGGTAATGTAAATTTTGGCTTATAACAAATAAATTAAGATAGGTAAAAATAAATGAATTATGACATACGTATACACATTATACACGCCCTTAAAATCACCATTAATTTGATATATAACTCGTTGATGAATTCTTTGTAGAACTAAAGATATAGAGTAGAATCGGTTTTTTATTTTTCCTGTAAAATTTTCTTTTTCCTATTACCATTTTATTCCCCGGGGGCGACAATTTTACAAAATTTAATAATTCTTAAGAGACGAACTTCTTTTAGTTGATTCACTTGCTTGTTTTTATGATCTTTCTTATGTTCGTAAATAGGTTTAGAATAAAACTAATCATGATTCTCACCTAACGTCCGAAAGTATTGTCACCGTAATGAAAGGGACAGCAAATAACAGTGACGTCATTCAAGGTCAATTTTTTGGGCTTCACTTTTTTCTTCTATATGCAATCTCCAGTTTGAGTATAAGCTTCTTGGTCTGGCCCGTCAACGATGACAGACTATGTCAAGAGAATTTAAATGTTTTAGGGACTTAATTTTTTTTATTGTACTTTTTGTTAGGTTGGCGGCTTTGAACTTATATGTGATTATGTACTTTAAAGTAAGCGAATTGTTAGCTACTTAGTTTATCTGTGGTTGGAATATTTTAAGTGTTAACATCCTTAAATTTGAACCCCCCTCTAGATTTTTTTTTGTTAATTTTTTTATTAACTATCTCTATCGTAATTACTGTGACTAGCGACTGTGCCAACCTTTCTGTAGTCATGGTAAAATGGTCATAAATTGATTGTGAAGTAAAATGGACTAAGAGTGACTTTCACGGTAATTATATGTTTTCAAATTCATATTTTGGAAATGATTGCTTGTTGGTACTTCAAATTAGTTGGGATGATAATAACTTTGAAGGTAAGCCTTTGCAACACCATCTCATGAGCTACCTTTCGAGTCACTCAACCACTAAGAACTTCGAACTTACGAATACAAAACGAAGTATCTTATGTGCCTCATGAACATATTTTAAATGTCCTCAAACTGTGACTATATCCATGGGGATTTCTGTGCCTATGCTATGGGATTTTCCAAAGTAATTATTTCTGATTTCTTAATTACACTCAAAATGAAAACACGCTATCCATCACTGTTTACCCATATCTTTAGTTAACCATCTTTAAAGGGGTATAGTAACCCTCGTAATCTGTCACTCTTCAAATGTGTCAAAGTAGTTGTCAAGTGTCATGTTTGTTTATTAAAAAATAGGAAGTGGTCGAGATTGCATTGATGGAGATCGAATCATGTGGGATTGCATTCGACGGCAGAAATATATTACGGCGTCGCAACATGAATCGTCCATTTTATGGAGAACGCTCCTGCCAAGAAACAGTTCCTGACTCCTCCAGCCTTCCTCCATGTAAGTATTTCTGCACGCAATTCTGTGCTCAAATCATCAAACTTTTGTATTTTGTACTTTTGCTCGTTTAGATATTGTGTCGCCTATTCGAATAGGAAAATACCAGCAGGCTTTTATTGTTTCCCCACGTGGAACGTGTCATTATTGCGTATTTAAACCTTCGAGTTAGACTGGTTTGAAAGAGCCCAGTTGGCAAGGGCGGAGTGCTAACCGGCGTGGACTCCATCACTTCCAATTGTTTATTTAACTGTGGAAAATCCCCAAGCCAAGGTCATCAAGGGGCCCACCAAGGTTAGGGTGTGGTCGGATATAGTCACATCAATTTATACCAGTTTGACATTGGACACTGGCAAGTGGTAAATTCCTCCTGTAAGCTTTTCTGTCTTAATTCTCTCGTATAATATTTAAGTAATGTCTTGGTCTTTTTGTCTGTTTTATAGACATAAGGCAGACTATTAAGAGGATAGGAGTTGCACCACTTCTCCATACAAACATAGTCCCCTGTTTTCTCCGATATTCTAAATAAAAAAAATTAAAAAAATATAAAAATCGATATAAGCAAATCGTAGGGGCATAGCCACAACAGATACAAATTTAATTTAAAAAAAAATTTTTGCTCTAATGTCATCCATTCACGGAGAAAACAGGGGACTGTGTTTGTATGTAGAACTGGCACGACTCCTATCCTCTTAAATGAACCCAGAAAGTAAGAATATTGATTTGTGTGGAAGTGCTTAATTTAATATTTAAGTTATGCTAGAAAACAAATCAGAGCCCATCACACTACAACTTGAATGTTACATAAGACCAGGCCTCACTAAATGGGGAGTTGTAGTTTAGATTTGTTGTTTCACCTCTTTCAATAAGTTATATGTTCTATTTATTCATTTTAGCTTCATTTACATTATTATGGCATTATTACAGAATTGATTCTTAAACTTCATGGCAAATGAAATAGGTAATCTGTAACAATAGGAGCTCAATATTACAGTACATTATTAAAACAATTTAAATAAATGTATTAATTTAAGAAGAAATATTTTATTTCGGAAGAATGTGCAATGTTTCACTCTCTTTAATTTTTTTTTTTAGTTTTATTGAAACTATTTTCTTTGTTATTCAAGGTGGACTTTAGTGGCAGAATGGATGGCAGATAATTAATGCTGAACAATTTGAAAGAGAACTTATTGCATAACAACTTGTAAAACAAGTGGAAGTATTTATCTAACATAAATACTCCCACTTGTTTTACAAGTTGTTATGCATAAGTTCTCATTCAAATTGTTAAAATAAATACTTGCGACATTACGGTATACTGAAATATGATGTCCAATATAAATTTACTTACTAATAAAATAATGCTATTGGACTGTATCATCAATTAACAATTAGTGTTTCAAATACCTAACTTTTTGTAATATTATTTAACAATTTGCAAAGTCACTTGTAAGGAATGTCTGTTTACTACTCCTTGTTTTAAAATAAGTCTACTTGCATTGTGCCCTTGTATTATTTGACTTCCGCTTTTATGTGTTGTGATGCAATTTGGTTACACAAACTGAAGGTCCAAATTTCCACTTGATAGTTGATTAAAACGGGTGGAGCTTAGTGCTCCTGGAGTTATTAAACTGTTTCCATAATTTATTATTGCCTGTAAATAATTCACTACTTTTATTCATTTCATTACTTGAGTTATCTTTTCGAAATAATGCAGGGGTGTTAGTAGTTTGTACTGATTACTTTAGTTGTTCTTTTTTCTATTTTTTATTTTTTTGCAGTTCATCGAAGCTATGGCTCCATTCTCTGCGAAAGTATCACTTAACGAAGTGGTGATAGTATCCGCAGTGAGAACTCCAATTGGATCCTTCAGAGGCAGCTTAGCAAGCCTGACAGCAACGCAACTTGGAGCTGTAGCGGTCAAAGCAGCAATTGAAAGATCTGGCATTTCTAAGCAGGAAGTAAAAGAGGTTAGTTATCATATTATTTTCGAACATATGCAAATCATTATGTGCATTTTGAAAAATGTGACTATTTCACTCATTGTAGTTACTTAATGTTAGGTTTACACATTGGTGAAAGAGGTATAATAGTGACAGGTTTACTGGTCACATCATCATCAGCTACAGGATTTATGTTTTACAGTAAGGGTGAAAGCTGGTTGCAAAAAAACTTTACTTCTAGGTGATACTGAGACTTTGTAATATGAGTGCATATTGCAAGTTTATTGTTTCTACATTATCCAGTATCAGTTGAGCCAATAAACATTAGTCTGGGATCTTAACCTAACTTACCACCACACAGTGATATTCTGAACATAATATATGGTTTTTTGTTTGTTATAGGTGTACTTTGGCAATGTGTGCTCTGCATATCTAGGGCAAGCCCCTGCGAGGCAAGCTGCTGTCTTTGCTGGTCTCCCTGAGAGCACAGTTTGCACAACTGTCAATAAAGTGTGCTCTTCAGCCATAAAGGCAATCATGTTAGCAGCACAAGGCCTGCAGACCGGGGCCCAGGATGTCATTGTAGCAGGAGGAATGGAGTCTATGTCAAACATTCCATATTACTTGAAGAGGGGAGAAACCCAATATGGTGGTATGGAGCTGGTTGACGGCATTGTATTTGATGGGCTCACTGACGTGTACAACCAAATCCACATGGGGAACTGCATAGAAAATACTGCCAAGAATTTGAACATTTCAAGGCAGGAACAGGATGATTATGCCATTGCCAGTTACAAAAAAACTTCAGCAGCTTACGAATCTGGGACTTTTGCTGATGAGCTGGTACCAGTAGCGGTACCACAGAAAAAGGGTGCTCCGCCAGTAATCTTTGCAGAAGATGAAGAATACAAAAGAGTCAACTTTGAGAAGTTTCGTCAGTTGGAAACAATTTTCCAAAAAGAGAATGGCACTGTCACAGTTGGCAATGCATGTGCTCTGAATGATGGTGCTGCTGCCTTGGTTCTGATGACCAGGGAAGCAGCTGACAGGTTGAAAGTTACCCCCATTGCCCGCGTTGTGGGATTTGCTGATGGGGAATGTGACCCAATTGACTTCCCCATTGCAGCTGCTGTTGCTATTCCGAAGTTATTACAGAACACTGGTGTCAAGAAAGAGGATGTTGCTCTCTGGGAACTTCACGAGGCTTACAGCGTTATTGCTCTTGCCAACGCAAAACTCCTGGACATAGACCTCGCCAAGGTTAATGTCCACGGAGGGGGCGTGAGCATGGGCCACCCCATCGGCATGTCGGGCGCGCGTATCGTCGCGCATTTGTGCCACACTCTGAAGAAGGGAGAGAAGGGTGTCGCTGCTATCTGCAATGGCGGCGGTGGCGCTTCATCCATTATGATTGAAAAATTGTAATTTCTTGTAATTGCAATTAAGCTCATGTCTGTTGTTTTGTTTGTAATTTCTGACTACTTTCTAGCTGATAAAATAACCACCATTAGAAATAATGTACACTTAAGTGGATATATTGTTTTTAGATATTTTGCTACTGCATATTGTTAAATGGAAGTGCTACATTACAGGGACGTAAGAATTACAGTAATTTTTAAGCCTAGATTGACTAGCTATCTAGTAGTTCTAATTTTTAACTGGAATTTAAAACTCTATTAAATGACACACATATCAAACATAGTTTATTTAACCTGTTTGCCACTTTGTTTCTTATGTTACTTTACCTTTTTAAATATTTGTGTAAATAAAATAAAATCCTATGTTTGCTGTTTCACTATGCAAGAGTAGGGTAGGCGAAGGCGATAAATGTACGAGTTGTAAAATTACGGATTCAAAAGTCTCGAAATCATAACCAAGCTAAACTGCGAGCAATTTTTCAAACATATTGCTGATTATTTTTTGTTTGTGAACTCACTGGGAGGTGTGGAGTTGGTACATGTATTGTATTGTATCTTTATTGGTCATAAAACAAGTTACAGGATAACAGCCTCGAGTACAAAGGCGAACTTATCCCCTAATTTATTAGTAAGGTATTTAAGGTTAAGACTAACACAGCCAAGTGGGGCCAAACTTATCTACTCGCCCGACCTTTCCCTACTTCGGATTTGTAGTCTTCCAAAATTTTGGAGCAGCACTACTTAGAATATTGCCAAGTTCGATGCAGAATACTGTATGTGTGAGTGAAGGTATGTCCATTTCTTTGCCACGCCGTACAACTCGAATGGCGAAAACTTGCGAGGTATCGCTTCATTCGTCGTTCTTGTTTGAGGGCACCATCCACCATCGTATATGAACATTTCTAGAAGATCAAAATGCAGAGTTTTAGAGCTATAAAGCTAAAATAATGTCTTAAAGCTTATATTACAAAGAGCTAAGGATTCTAAAGAATATAAAGTAAAATAGTAAGCAGCTAAAGCTACGAAACAAAACAAAAGTAGAAATTGTTTTTTGCTTTTTAGTTGCAGTCGTTTAGTTTTGTTTTCATAGTAAGAGATTACTCATTAAACTGTAAGAGAACATTTTTCATTTACTTATCACTTCCTTCCGTTTTCTGGACGAAATGATCTCAAAAGAATGAATAAGGAGAATGATTGAACGGTAGATGTTTAATAGAAATGGCAGCACTTCATTTTCCGTATTTATTTATTCATTTGGTAACACTGCACTTAACTGTCATCGCACGGTTGTCAAGCGAGATTATTTTGGAAAAATTCGTGGTGTTTTACTAATTTCTTTTTAATTATGTGACTTCGTTATCACTTTTAAATGTGATACGGTCCGCGTGTCGCGGTAACGTGTAGTCTCATTCATCGTTTTTGTACGATCCGTGCTTTTCCTGTGGTAATTTACACAATGGATAACCCAGCGATACAAACACTGGAGACGGCGGCCCAAATGCTGCTGGTAAGTCTGAAATTGTAAAAAAAACTTTTCGAAGATTTCTAAAAGCTCATTAACTCGTCTGAGATCGGTTAATCTCTAAAATGTTTCCTATAACATGAAATGTTAGGTCACTGAGAGGTGAAAGCTTTCTTTCCCACAAAGACCCTAATTTAATATAATCATAAATTTTGTATTGTGTTTTGCTAAACGGTTTCATATGGAAGTTCAAAAATACATGTCTCTATCTAGATGTACTGATCTAGCAATAGTGTATTTTTTTGTTGTTATACAGTGATGGATGTTTATACTCGGTTAGGTACAGTGTTAGTAGAGAGGTTTTTTTTATAGTTCAAGAGAAGCATATTAGGGATTAGCTTTCTGTTCTGTAGCAGATGTAGATTAAGCTTTTGTTCCTAGGCACCTCCTAATTTGGTGACATCAGAGCAACGTCACCAAGCAGAGAGTGTGTTCCTGGAATTTCGCAGCACGAAAAACCCTTATCAATTATGTCGAGAAATACTGGAAAAATCTAGAGTCGATTATGTGCTATTTGAAGCAGCTGGTCTGTTAAAATCAGCACTGATCAGAGAATGGACATTGCTTTCTGAAAATGATATTTCTTCACTTAGAGAATACTTACTAAATTATCTTCTGAGGCAGGAGACTCCTCCATTTTTGAGAGAGAAACTATTGCAGGTATGTTCTTTTAATAGTATGTTAAAATCAAAGGCTTGCTACTCTCATTATAACCCTGTGCTTGAATTTTGACAAAACATTACATGAATACCTACATTAAGTACAGTCAGCTGCAGAGAAAATTAACCTCCCAATGGCTTCCCACATGCTTATGTTTCATTGAAATACCTTTCCTTTGCAGCTGACTGTACACAGTCTAAGATGATAATACTTACTCTGTGAAGTGTCATTTACATACATGGTTGAGTCATAGAAGCATCTAAATGCTGTTTCACAATATTATGTCAATAATTAACAATACTTTAAACACTGATAATAAACTTAACTATATTTTTAGACAATTGCCATCATAATTAAGAGAGGAAGCATAGATGATGCAGGAAGAGAGAGAAAAGCTTTGTTGGATGAATTGGAGAAAATTATCCTTAGCTCACCCATCAGTCAGCAAAAGCTGGCATGCTCGCTCATCTTAGCCATTATGCAAGAGTATGCTATCACAGTCAAATCTGCTGATGTAGGCTTAATATGGGAAGTGCACTTCCGGCTGAAGAAATTATTTGAAGCATTGGATCTGAAAAGAATATTTAGATTTACTGTCAGTGTGCTAGAGCAGATAGTTCGCTCTGGGCATCGGCCAGAAGGCGAGCAAGCAATACTGACAAAGCAACTTTTGACTATAGTTGAGACAGTATTGTGCTGGGGCCAAGTTTCACCATTGTTGCCTGCACTCACCGAGAACAAGCGTTTAATACGCGAATTTGAGGCTATTTATGAAACAGATGCTACACCAGCAGTGAGGTTGAGTCTAAACTGGCGAGACACGATTCTGAAACCTGAACTTGTTGCATTGTTCTTTGAAATCCACATCTACGTCAGGTCCAACCCGGACCTAGCTAGTCCATCGTTAACTTGCCTGGTGCAGTTAGCCAGAGTGAGCGGTGTTGTTGTGGCTACAAACGCCTTGAAGCGGCAATATTTAGATTATTATGTGACTAGTTTTTTGAAACTACTGGGTTCCATTCAGCCAATGGTGAGAGAGTTGCTGGGTATTTCGGATATTTACAGGAGATTGGTCCAGTTCTATTCACCCAGTATGATAGCAGGTCAACCATATGCCCTACTGCGGCATTTGACAGCACTGACTTGCCATTGTATTAGAGGGGCTATTGTGGAAGAAGGGGTAAGTCCTTTTCTAACAATGTAAATTGATTCTAAATGGTATTAGAAACTAGAACTTCATTAAAAATTTTGGTTTTTAAACGGTTTTACTTAGCTTACCCTGTTTGTTTTAGTCTTTATTCTTTGGTCTTTGTTGGTTCAAATTTAGAAATTGAAATTTCACCCTCTTTCCGTCAACTGATTGATCTGAAATTCGGTATGCGCTTTTAGTTGTGGTGACAATACAACAATGTATATTCATTGTCATTGTAAATTCAAAATAGCCGCCGCTACAAAATGGCGGATGACCTAATTCTTATCAACCCCATCAATATGGGTATCAGTTGAAAGGTCTTTGCAAGGATAATACAGTGCACTATATCAATTAAAAACAAAAACTTAAAACTCGAAAAAAATAAAATAAAAAAAAACTTTTAAGTACAACGGTTTTATATACATTGATTAGACTAAAATAAAACCGTTTTACTTAAAAGTTTTTTTTTATTTAATTTTTTGTTAATTGATAGTTGGTTAATGGATTTATCATTTTTATTTATTCATTTATCATAAAAACAGCTTTACAGTATGTGTAATAGTGTAAACCTAAATGATACAAATAATGTGAGTCACTGAAATAAAAAAGCTACATAATAATTATCTAATAAAAGAAAAATATTGTATACATAGAAACTGTCAATGTATCCTGTTTGGGATAAGTAAGTAAATAAACACTTTATTGTACAAAAAGAAAAAATACGAAACAAACTTATATTTACATATATACAAATGAAATGGCGAAGTACAAAGGTGGACTTATCCCTTAGGGGATCTCTTACTGCCAACCTTTAAGAGGCAGAGAAGAAACTAAATTGTTGAGACTAACAAAAACACAGATAAGATAAATAAGAGACAAATAAGTCTGCCATTGGACTGTGTACATTTTTGTGATCTTTGTACTTGTTTCTTACTTACTTACATAAGTACATTGTTTCAATAGGAATATAACGGATAAACTATGCCCTGCACTCTTCATTGTGTCAATAGATATAGAGGTGTTTGTAATTAATTAACATAATTTTGATTACAGGTAAATGATGACACTGTGTGGAGAGAATCTCTTAACAAATTTCTTCACACTTGGAGCTCCCTTACCCATGATAAGGATGGCTATTCCAATTCGACATTGGCCAATCCATGTATACAGATATTTAACACGTACTTGCAGTGTCGGTTGGCCCCACCAGATGGGACTAGGTGAGACATCAAAAAATACATACAAGGCTTGCTTGAACACAATCACGCTTATACAAAAAGGCAGTCTGAGGTGAAGAACATTTACTACCTGGACTTAATAACTTTTTTTTAATTTTCGGCTGCACCAACCATGGTTTCAAGTAGACTCTCTATGAAAAAAACCGTGATTAAATTCCACTAAATGATAAAATATGGGTGTTATTTAACAGGTCAGCATAGTATTAGCATATTTGAAAGCAGAAAAATATTATCTGTCAGCAGAAATAGTTAATTGGTCAGCAACTCATGGCCAGCAAACATTTCAAAATCAATCAGCCACTTATGTCATTCAGGATGGCTGTAATTATTTTTGCACTGCATATTAATTATACAAGCAGCAATAAGATGTTCCTGTTTTTATAAAATTGGGCAAGCACTCAGAAAGTAAGCAAAATATATAATAATTATTTGCCATAACACGGTTCTGGCGCTTCGCCGGCCGCTGCCGCGGCACGCTCGCTTCGCTCGCTCGGCTCGCGCGTTGCAAGGTCACGGTTCTACCTAACACTCCTCCTCGCTTCGCTCGTCGTCGTACCTAAATGTGACCTTCCCAGAGGGATCCCTGAATTTCCCATAAATTTATTTGTCCCCTACATTATACACACTGCACACTGAAACAGTCTGGATCTAAATAATCACTGAAATAATCAAGAAAATATCTAAGCACTTAAGCTATTAGTTATTTTGCTTACCATATTTAAAATATGCATACCAATCAAATATAATGCATATAGACATGTTTTCTCTGCTGATCAATCATAAAATCTTGCTGACCAAGTAATTATTTTGCGGAGCGAATGTTTATTATGCCAACTCATGGTATTGGTATGCTGCCTATTAATGATTTAATTTTTGACCACTATCAAAATTATTGCCGGAACAAAGATTGCCGCCTGATTTTTATTATTGCAGACAAAATCTTTGTATGCTGACAAAATTATTTAAATGCTGTTTGGGTTTGCTCACCAAATTTTATTATTGCGTATCATTTAATTACTTCTCATAAAATATGAGTGAGAATCAGGAAAGATTATACCTTGCATAATATTTTTAATTTCAAGTGGCTTAGTAAAGTTCTAAAAACACTTGAAAGTTTGTCTTTGTATTTATTGAAAGTAATATGACTGAGTGAGTAATGTTAACAATCACTGTTTAATATATATTGTGTTATAATACTTATAATGATCCATTTATAACAATACTATATGGAGTAACACCTTAACACCTTGCAAAAAATTGTTTGTGTCATAATTGTAAAATTACCATGTAATATGCCAAGCCCTTCTTACAACAAAAGAAAACTTTGAACATGACTACCATAAGACTCACTCAAACTTCAGATAACTCACGTTTTAAATCGAGTTCGAGCTGGTCTAGGCTGCTGCCAATCGCAAACTGCGCGTTACCGCTCAGTAATCTCTATGTAAGAGAGTTATCCGTGTTTTTCAGTATGTATTACAAAAGTTGTCTCAATGCACCTACATGAATGTAACCTTGTTAATCTTTACAGAGGTGTGCAAAGCAGCGATGGTTGCGCCGACGATATCAAAGACGACGTGGAGGAAGATGACCGTAAGCTACATAGCGATGTTTTGCTCACAATCGGTGCCATAGCCCGCAAGGCGCCCGCCCACTGCTGCAACATACTCTTTTCACTGCTCCACAACAGGAGTAAGAAGTAAGCACCCCCCGTTGTTCTTTTAAAAGCCTACTGTATGTCATCGGTAGGCTTAGGACTTTTGGATGCTCGCCGTGGTTCTAGAATCCATGGAGTCGCCATTATCTTAAATATTTTTTTGGCAACGTCAAATCAAAATATAAAAATTAGTGTCATGATTTATACGGGATATATCAGTATAAGTAACTAATTAATTTTATCATAACTCTACACAAGTTACAGTACCTCATCTTAGTTTCAATAATGCCGAATATAACATATCTATTAGCTGCGACGCTGCGAGTACATATGTTAGTTTTAATTAATTAAAGTAAATTATTATGTTTAAGCTAATACATATTTTACTAGACTATTTTTTAGACTTAGAAAAAAATCTTAATAGAATTTTAACATAAATGGCGACTCCATAGATTCTAGAACCACGGCGAGCATCCAAAAGTCCTAAGCCTAGTCATCGGGTTTAGAATAACACCTCTCCATTTCTTCCCTCAATGTCGGAAGAGGCGAAGAAATAGGTTTAGGCGTGCTTAAAGTGATAAGTTAGCTATAGCTATCTATTTTCAACCCCTTGTATACACAGGCCCGCGCTTTAATTGCCCATTTCTTTTATCAAACTAATTTGTAGACATTGATAGATACTCCGAAGTTGCAGTATGTACAGATAGAGCGCTAGCGATGATAAGGAGTCGCGTAGGTAAATGTATCTTTCTCATTTTTAATCGGGATGTGGGCTTCTAATATTTTTGAAATGTGGGTCGCCACGTCGCCAGTTAAAAATGTTTAGAACCGCTGCAATAAGGAATGCACTATGGCCCTGCGCAGACGACAGAATATTCGCGATGGACATTTTGGTCTGTGAAAATAGAATAATGAATTACTATGGAATTATATTATATGCAGTAACGCACACAACGCGCAAAATGTCCGGCGCACAATGCATACAATCCACGCAGACTTTGTGCGCCGCAGATTCGATCGCACAAAAAGTCTGTGGTCTGCGCTGTGCCTATATGTACATGGAAAAACCCCACAACTAAAAATCTTGCCAAGTTAGATTCCGAGGACTATTCATTTCCCGCATACGACGGGTTAGATCTAAAATCGTACCTGAAATGGTCTAGGCTTTGTATGTAATTATGTTCTGTGTTCTGCAGGCTAGAGGAACAGTTGCGTCTCATGCATGCGGGCAAGCTCCCGGTGAGCGGTGGCGAGCAACTCGTGAGTCTCTTCGAGGACTTACACTGGATCCTAATGATCGCAGGTGTGTTACATGCATTTTATATGGCACTAGCTGTGCACGCGACTCCGTCCGCGTGGAATAGTGACTAATTTCCCCCGTTTTTTCCACATTTTCCCATATTTCTTCGCTCCTATTAGTCGCAGCGTGACCGCCTAAATAAGCGTGATAGCCTAAAGCCTTCCTCGATAAATGGTCTATCCAACACAAAAAGATTTTTTCAAATCGAACCAGTAGTTCCTGAGATTAGCGCGTTCAAACAAACAAACAAACTCTTCAGCTTTATTATATTAGTATAGATTTGGTCTGCCTTTGTTGAATTGTTGGGTTCGAAAAACACCTCTCCATTTTGTTCCATAGACGTCGAGAGAGGCGACTAAGAAAATATGTTTGTCTGCTTTAGGGTACGGGGTAACAGCTTGCCACTATTATACCTCTTCCATGAATACAAGAAATGGTTTTGGAACATGCTATCCGTTTCCCAAAACATCCGTTCCCAAGATACCCCGTTCCAAAATATCAGTTTCTTCAAATGAACATAGGCCATAAGATCCGTTTCTCATGACACCACTATGTCGAAACACCAGGTGTTCATATCAACCGGATGCCAAAAGATACGTCTCTCATTACACCCGTAATCCTAAAAGATCAGTTTCTCATCGAAAACTCGACTATGTCGAAAAACTCGGTGTGATCAAGCTATGAAGAGGCTATTTTTTAATTTTGTGTCTATACAAATAGCCTCTTTTCTCAATCTGTTAATAAACAGGAAAAAAAATCATGGGTGGGAAATCTGTTATTTAATCACATATATTTTGGAAAACAGATTATTTAGGAAACTGTAACAATGGGAAAGGTCGTTTTGGAAATAGGTGTTTTTGGGAAACGGATACCAAGCTGAATGTATGTTGGGAAACACTTATATTACGAAACGGATTATTTGGGAAAAGGTGGTGATGGGAACGGTTTTTTTGGGAACAGGTGTTTTGGGAAACGGATAGCACATTCCGAAACCACCAAACCGTAACTAAAGTAGTGGCCTCTCTTTCAAGATTTCAAAGTGGTTTGATTTCTTCCAGGTCATTTTATTGCAATAGATTGCACGGAAGGTGAAACTGTGATGATGCCATCAGAGATAGTATCCTTCTGTTTGGCGCAGAACGTGAACGTTGAGGCTTCGCTCCGATACCTAGTCGGAGATAGCACCAGTACGGAAAATGTTGATGGCATATTCAAGTAAGTACTGTTCATAGAATTTTGGAGCAAGTTTTAGATAGACTAGATAAAATCAGTCATAATACTTGGTTATAATAGTCAGTAGTATTATTAAGCGAAATATTATTATGCGTTTAATACATTATAGTACATTAGCTATATACATTTTGTTTCGGCTTAATTTGTTATATGTACAGACAGCTGCAGAGAAAAGTAACCCTCTGATAATGAAACATTGTATGAGCGAGGGGTTACTTTTCTCTGCAGCTGACTGTGCTACGTTACACATACGTAACAAAAGCTAAATAAAAACTTGCGAATATCCTTATTTCTTGTGCAGTGGGTTTTACCAATACATTCAATAAATATTAAAGATACTCGCAGATGACTTGAAAGATAAGTAACAATAGAATGATAACGTGAGGTCAGATCAAGACGTTTGCCTCATTGTTATTTCTTATTTTTTTACGTAACAAATGTTGTTTGTGCATAATATATCGAATACACTTGCGAGTTTCATTGAATAGATTTCAATTGTAAATGCGTTCCTGCCTAACATGTGAATGATTTCAATAAGTTATGAAGTTTATTTTTACTCGCCTCTTTTATTGTTATTTAGTATTTTAGGCTTTAAACTACACTATAACTTAAATACCTACTTATAATATACTTTATGAAAACTTAAAATACGCTTATGAAAATATTTTGTTAGAAATAAAAGTTAAAAAAAAACACATCCCACATCCAATTTAAATAATACAAGTTGCCTAAACACAAGCTTTCTTAATTATAATAAACTAGCTTTTTCCCGAGGCTCCGCCCGCGTTAATTTTGGGGTAGCACAGAAGAGATAGCCTATACAGGGTGATAATGGAATCCGTAACGAAATTTTACATACCTGTATGTTAATAAAACTTAAAAATATAATTTGAGTAGTTTCTCATTTACTTCTGTAAATAAGAAGTTATGAGTCGTCAAAGTTTTCCTAAAAAGTGCTAACATTATTGACACCGCGCGTGGCACGTCAACTATCAATCAACTTATGTACAATAATAATAAAAAATTAACCCTACCCTACAAATCTAAACTAAGCTTAGTTACCTTAATAGCTGTTCAAAATGAAGTCCATTTCTCTCCAAACAGAGTCTTGCACGTTTCAAAACGTTTTTATTCACTCTTATTAGCGTTAGTTCAGTGTCACTTTCACTTCAGAAAATGCACTTACAACCTTGTCTTTAAGATTCCGTAAATTTTGTGGTTCGTCCATGTACCCACGGTGCTTGATTTCGCTCCAAAGATAGAAATCACAAGGGGTGACGTCAGGTGGCAGGTCCACCGCGGCCTATCCACCAGTCACCGTACAAGTTGTTCAAGTGCTCGCGCGTATATCGCGAGCGTAATGGAGGGATGCACCATCTTGTTGGTAAAACATACTTTCGATGTACACTCGCACTATTTCATAGCACTCGCGATTCGAAACTTCTAACGATATTGTCACTCGTACACTTTGTGCTTACGTATCGTACGACCGGGATGATTAGAGAACGCGTGCGTGCGCATCGACTGCCCGCTTGAGAATTCATTTTTCATACCTACCCTCGGCGGTTACTTTAGGGTCGACGAACTCGTCGATTATGGCATATGCTAAAGCAAAACTACCCTACTTTAGAATTGAATTTAAACAAACGTACAGATGTAGTGAGAAACTATTTTCCTTCGTAAATGTTCGGAAAAGTTCGTATTTTTCGTTTTATTACTTAAAACAATTACAATTATTATTTAAAACTGGATATTTACCATATATTTTACGCAATGAATTCCCTTTAAAATGGGTACCGAAGCTATTTAAGAGAAAACGATAAATACGAACTTTTCCGAACATTTACGAAGGAAAATAGTTTCTCACTACATCTGTAAACAGTTACACCGCGGTTTGTAGTGTGCCCACATTCAATATTTTTTTGGGAATTTCCCGATGAAAAAAAAAGAAAAAAAAAAGTGTTTTTTTTATTTTACCATTGTATTGTGCTAGTGATTCTGAGTATCAGGAATTAATTTCGTTACGGATTTCATTTTCACCCTGTAGTTACACTATGTAAAATATTCTGTGATTACAGTTGCGTGCTACCCTTCCAGGTGTGCTGATCCCCATCCCCCAGTACCCTTTGTACTCGGCCTCGCTGGCCGACTTCGGGCTCGCCCAGGCGGGCTACTACTTGGACGAAGATAATAATTGGGCGCTGGACGAGAAGGAGCTAGACCGCGCGCGAAAGGAAGCCTCCAAAAGTTGCAAAGTGCGCGCGCTGGTCGTCATCAACCCTGGCAACCCTACTGGCCAGGTGAAGTGATCATTCAAGCCAAGGATACACTAGGGGACAAAATGTCCCACGACATTGTATCGGCCACCATGTCGAGCGAAGTCCGGCAACGTGGCGCTACTTCACCCGACGTTGCTGGAGACACGTGTCGTGGGACATTTGTCCCCTAGTGTATCTTTGGCTTAATGCCATGTTTCGCAGCTAATATCAATAGTAGGGGAGCTCAAGAGGGGATTTCGGGATTTGGTCCAGCGCGGCAGATTAATATATAGAAGGATAGCTTATACCTGATTAAGCGTTTCCACCAAATATGAGCCTCATATCTATGGCCGCACGTCCAGGATAAAGGATCAGA
>BHDV01007924.1:3968-17008 GCA_005406045.1 Adoxophyes honmai | reverse complement strand
CGTGGCACTGAATTTTTGAATTCATGTGCTCTGCCTACCCCTCTCGGGAATACAGGCGTGAGAATATGTATGTATGTATGTATTGAAAAACATCAAAATCACCGAATTTTGTTTGCACGCTCTTAATTACAACCTAAAAAGTGTATATTCCGTTAATCTGACAATTTGAGAGTGACGAAAAAAGTTGAGGGTTCCGAAGTTGTAAAAAAAATGTCATCTGTACATTCTCGAGCGTGATTATTCTTTATTTTATTTTGAAGGGAATAATGCTAGCATTACGAAAAATATATAATCTGACGATTTGCACAAGCCGGAGTAATAAAAATCTATATAATAAAACTCAAAGTTGATTGACTGCCATAGTGATCTATCAACGCACAGCCCAAATCACTGGACGGATCGGGCTAAAATTTGGTAGGCAGATAGATGTTATGACATAAGCATCCGTTAAGAAAGAATTTTGACTAATTCCACCCCTAAAGGGGTGAAATAGGGGACGAAACTTTGTATGAAACTTCGTCAATTTTAAACCAATCGGGCTGAAACCTTGCACAAATAAAGATACTATGACGTTGATATCTCTTAAGAAAGTATTATGATAAAATCCACCCCTAAGAGGGTGAAATAGGGGATGAAATTTTGTATGAAACTTCGTCAATTATAAATCAATCGGGCTGAAACCTTGCACAAATAAAGCTACTATGACGTTGATATCTCTTAAGAAAGTATTATGATAAAATCCACCCCAAAGGGGGTGAAATAGGGGATGAAAGTTTGTATGAGACTTCGTAAATTTTAAGCCAATCGGGCTGAAACCTTGCACAAATAAAGCTACTATGACGTTGATATCTCTTAAGAAAGTATTATGATAAAATCCACCCCTGAGGGGGTGAAATAGGGGATGAAAATTTGTATGAAACTTCGTCAATTTTAAACCGATCGGGCTGAGACCTTGCATAAATAAAGCTACTATGACTTAGGCATCCCCTTACAAAGGATTTTGATAAATTCCACTCTTAATGGGTAAAATAGTGGATGAAAGTTTGTATAAATCTGCTTAGATTTACGACTGATTGAACGGAAATTAAACGGTTAAAATAATAATGTGCGACATGAAATCAAACTTATGATGGCTCGAGAACTTATATTAAATAAACTCTTATTAGCCCACATAACTGTCTTGTTTGTTGAAAAGGATCTGATATATCTGTTTTCTCTTCAATCTACCTATTTTCAATACACTTATATTCAATCTACCCTCTATAGCCTAATAAAGTAAGGTTAATTAAGGTAAGAATCTCGGAATTTCGAGATACCCGGCTGGAAGTTCTGTAAATACTTGCATATTGAGGCCCTAAAAGTTGTCTCAAAACCTACATATTCTAGGGTGTGAGCGACTATTAAATTTCAAGGTCAAAAGTCACAAAAATCGGTTTTTTGTGCTTCTTTTGTAAATATCTCATTTCCTATGGGTTTTCGCTATTTGTGTTTCTTATCAATATTGTAGAATACAAAATTCTCTACAAATTTTGCCTTTACATTTTTTTTATACGGTGAACCGTTTTCGAGATATAGGTCGGAGAGCGCGCGGTCACAGCATCATTTAAGGCCTTGGGTACTTCGATGGCCAAAACGACACAGATATTGTAAAACTTCAAAATGCTGCAGAAGTTGATGGTCGGGGGCACGGCCGTGCCCCCACCAAGTCGAGCGCGAAGCAAGCACTGCCGTACCATCCTTTACTGGATCCATTTCGCCGCGTTTTCAGGCACCTATTTGAGCACTTCTGGATAAGACCAGAACGCTGAAATTTTTGTCATCTAGTAAGCTATAATTACATACTTAAAATCAAAAATTTCAAGTCAGCAGGTCATTTAGTTCCGAAGTTAAACGAAAGCAAAGTTTCGCATTTTCGACACTCACTCACTCACTCATGATCATCAAAATAGAACTAGTACCTACTTCCCATAAACTCACAAAGCTGAAATTTGGTACAGAATTAGGGATTAATGACTACATAAAGGGAAAAATATAAAAACTGGGATAATTGAAGATCTGGAGTACCTGGTGACCCTGATTAGAAAGCACTAGAGCCCAACCAAACTACTGTTGAAATCGACATACCTCCTTTACAAAAAATATTCAACTTAGTGAGTCACCTCATTTTACGTCAAAAATCGAAAACCAGCTGGTCTGGTACAAAGAAAAAAATTGCAAAAATCCAGCGTTGAGGGACACATCTTCTAATTTACGCCAAAAAATGAAGGCAGTCAGCAGCCAACCCAAAGCCACATTGATTTAATTAATCAAATATTTATAATCATTGATCTATCGATAGTTTATCAAGTATATAATGGCGCGTTACCGATCGGAGAACGGTCGACCTAAAGTGATGTTATGACCGCGCGCTCTCCGCCCTCTATCTCGAAATCAGTTCACCGTATAAAAAAAATAAAATACAAAACTTGTAGAGAATTTTGTATTCTACAATATTGATATGGAACACAAAGAGCAAAAACCCATAGGAAATGAGATATTTACAAAAGAAGCACAAAAAACCGATTTTTGTGACTTTTAACCTTGAAATTTAATAGTCGCTCACACCCTAGAATATGTAGGTTTTGAGACAACTTTTAGGGCCTCAAGATGCAAATATTTACAAAACTTCCAGCTGGGTATCTCGAATTCCGAGGTGATTTCCTAACCTTATTAGACTACTAACATTTTAGGAATAAGTTAATTACAAAACAAAGGGTTCTTCGAACTACTGTAACGCGGCCGAAACGCGTAATTTCGTGGTAGTTGAACACAAGTAAAAACACTTACAAGACAAGTCTGGAGAATGACCGATAAACATGAACAAAAAATAAAACATCATTTGCTCGTCATTTATTAAGCTTTTCGATAAATTAAGCTCAAAAAATTAAAGATTAATTTTTTAAACAGTCAGATTTAGCGAATCCCTCCGGACAATCGTCAGATTATGACACAACACGTCCAGGCCATGTTAATGAACCACATATATCTTAATCTGACGCGCCGGAGCATTTCGAAATGGCGATTTTTTTTTGCATATTCAAATAATGATTGTGAGTTTGCGTCACATCCTAATCGTCAGATTATTATACAGGAGCTTTTTTTAAGGTTCACTTAACACCCCCTTAGAAAATCTGACGCGCTCGACAAAATGTTTTTTTTTTTTTCATTTTCAACCTTTACGTATGGTCACCTCCACCATGGAAACAGTCAGATTAACATGCGTACATACTTTTTAATACGTAGGACACGTATACTATCAATATCTGATGCGCTGGAGTAACTCCACATATCGTTTTTTTTTTACATTTTTAAAAGCTTATATCTGCTCACCCCACCGACTCCAAAATTAGCTGCCTGGGCTCCCCTACTACAAACATCAAAATCAAAAATGGACTGCCGGAAATTGACCGGCAGTGATCGGGTATACGCGTCTGAGAGCCCGTTCCCCCGCGTCGGGCGCCCGCACGATTTTTAATCGGGTGTCGTAGCCGCGGTACATTTTATGTGGAGCTGTTCACACACGCTCGACGCTCCGATTGTCGACACAAATACATATAAAATGTTCTGTACATATGAAAGCTGAAAGCCCCTGTAAAGTTTTTTCCCAAAATTTTCATGTAAAAAATACGAATATCTGAAAAAATTGCCCAGTCTTTTGTACTCCGGCTCTTGGTCCAGCGCGTAGCATCGCAATGTCGGACGATTGGAGGTGCGTACACGCCGGCTAGCGGGACTTGCGCGGTTAACCGGAGTAGGTTAACACAGAGTACATTGACCTGATAAAGCGATGAAATATTTGTCTCCAACGTGGTCAGTAATGAAAATTTTCCGGAAATATTTTACAGGGGTTTTCAGAGGCGTATACCCGACCACTGGTTTAAATTTAATATTACGGTCAATGTCCGCCCAGCCAGTGTGTGTCAAAGTTAGACTGTCAGGGGCTCGTTTTTAGAGTCTACGGACGCTCCGGCAAGATCACGATTGCCTAGAATTCACCGCAAGACCATAGTCCATACCATAATGGTGATACAATCCAGCGTAATGTTGTCTCAGGTGCTGACGCGACACAACATCCAGATGATCATAAAGTTCGTGCACAAGCACAAGCTCGTGCTGTTCGCCGACGAGGTCTACCAGGACAACGTCTACGCCGAGGGCAGCAAGTTCTACTCCTTCAAGAAGGTACCGTACGACCGAAATTTTAGCAGCCACGGCAAAAACTCACTATCCTCATTTAAATAGCAGACCACAACTGTCCGGATCAACATGGTCTTCAAATCTTTGAGAAAAGAACGTACTCTCTGCAGACTCCTCCCGTAGTAATGGTGTCTATGGACAACAGTGATCGCTACCATCAGATATGCCTTCTGACAGTACAGCATGACGTATTTAAAGCTCTGTATGAAAGTCTCCAATAAGTTCTCTCTCCAGGCAGATGTTATGCCTGGTGACCGACACTGAGAGGAAGTTGGAAGTTGCATTTATGCAACCGATTATCGAAACTACGTTAGCGCGATGTAGGATCGATTAGTTCGGCCATTCAACGAATGTGGCGCTAAAGCGCTACACCTTTGGAAACAAAACCGTCAACTGTATTTTCTGCCGTAAACGTCATTCTTGCAAAGCAGTAGGTAGATTTGATGCGCAATGCAGACGGTTGAGGGTAGGTATTGTGTTAACAGGTCCAATTAGTTCGGAATTGTTTTGTGAATGTATTAACCCGTGTGGTGTCGGGTTTCGAATAACAATAACACCTTTCCATTTCTTCCTTACCTTCATGTATGTACGTACATATGTAGTGAAACAACGGATCTACTCACGTTTACCGAGATTAGCTCGACATGTTTCGGGTCAATCTGTGGCCGATGTATGTATGTATTTATTAATTACTTCCAGATACTCATGGAGATGGGTCCCCCGTACGCGAAGGAGATTGAGTTAGTATCATTCATGTCGGTGAGCAAGAGCTACATTGGCGAGTGCGGATTGCGAGGCGGATGGATGGAGCTGGTTAACTTCGAGCCTGAAGTGCAAGCTAACCTTTACAAGGTGAGCTGTCCAGGGCATGCACCCGGTTCTACCCGGTTCTTTTGAGGTTGCCGTAGAACCGGTTCCAAAAGCAATAAAACCGGTTCCCCCGGTTCTCAAAAATAGGTAAAAGAAGTTGAATTTCATAGAATTTTTTTCACTAAAAGTGACATAGCGTGTATTAGTCATACATTTAGTTGTACTTTCGGGACACAGCTGTGGATGGATCATGGAAAATATAACTCTATAAGTACTCGAGCTAACGTAATTCTGCAGTTCATGCATGAAGCCTAATATTGCTATGTAAATTGTGACACAAAGAATTCGTGCCAACTTACAAAATCATGTGAAAAATGCCTTTTTATTGAAAAGTCCGATGATAAGTTTCGTCTTGGATCTAAAAAGGATATTATTTTATCTTAATTACATAAAAGTTTCAATTTTATCACCCAGAACCGGGAGAACCGGGGAGAACCGGGTATCCGGTTCTAACTCCATCCAAGAACCGGGTCTCAAAAATCGGGAACCGTGAGCGGTTCTGCATGCCCTAGCTGTCCCACACTGCCAGCCAGAAGCGGAGTTTAGGTCTCCCCACATTAGTCGACTCTGTACGTTTTCGATTTACTTTTTAATTTCTATTCACACTTTTGAGAAGTTCACAAAATTTTGCCATGTAAAAAATTCCGCCATTTTGGAAAGTTGTCTTTGGCATATTAGTGTGGTCAGTGGGTAGTTTTGCCTGGAAAGATTTTCGGGAGTTTTGAAAATTGGTAATATTATAGATTTTAATGTGCTCTTTCTGAATTTCTACTTTGCCACCTCGTATCTTTGCCGCTAACGCGGCCATATTGGAAAAATGGCGCGTAAAATCAGTTTTTTGACAATATCTCCTGTCTGACTCATTTTACAATAAAATAATATACTACAAAATAAAACTAGAGGCAATTTCCTATAATTTATGTCTTAGTGTTTATTTCATAAAGTCAATAGTTTTGGCGTACGAGCGCCACAAAGTGTACTCCAACACTACTCAACGAAAAACTCAGCTTGTCTTTTGTCATTCAATAGAGATTTTGACAGCCGTATCTTATGGAGTTATAAATATCTAAGGGCTAATTCATTAACAATATGTAAGAAACTATCGCTTTACCGACTTCAGTGCTCGTATAATGAACGAAATAGGTACTTCTATTTTACTCGCAAAAACGCGTGAGACGTATGAAATTTTGTGGCGCTTCCGTCTTTTTTGAGCTAAAGTAGAGACCATTTTACCAAAAACGCGTAAAATGTCTGAAATCCTACGGTGCTTACTGTTTTTTCGAGTCGATAAAGTTTGTATAGGATAACAATATTTTCGATATTTTTAATACTTTCTCACCGTATAAATTTTCCCTAAACTTCAACAAACATTTTTAAAAAAGAATTGGCCAAATTGGTCCAGGCGTTGTTGAGTTATGCGCTTACCAACACAATTTGCGAAGTGTACTTTGTGGCGCTCGTACGCCAAAACTATTGACTTTATTAAATAAACACTAAGACATAAATTGTAGGCAATTGCCTCTAGTTTTATTTTGTAATATACTGTTTTATCGTAAAATGAGTCAGACAGGAGATATTGTCAAAAAACTGCTATTACGCGCCATTTTTCCAATATGGCGGCGCTAGCGGCTAATATACGAGGTGGCAAAGTTGAAATTAGGAAAGAGCACATCAAAATCTATAAATTCACCAATTTTCAAAACTCCCGGAAAACTTTCCAGGTAACCCCTTTAATTCGTTTCTAATGACTGGATCATATCTGATGTAATCATGATGTGATGAGAACATCTTTCCGTCTTTCAGGCGATCTCTGCGATGCTGTGCCCGTCGATTCTCGGACAGATTACGGTGGATTGCTTCGTAAGACTCACACTTCTCAAAAAGTATTTAATTGCTAGGTAGGTATAACGTTCATAAAAAAAAATCAGCAGTCAAAATGCAATTATGTGGCTTGAAAAATGTAGTCCCACGCGACCCTTCAGATGATCATGACGTCATCGTACTAATCGAACTTGAGTTACTTAAATTTTTGTTTTTACTGACTTGTTACGGAAAAGCATAGTTAGATACTAACATTATCTTTACGTCAGACCCGTTTTGACAAATTGAGTTTCCCGTAATATTATTGCGCATTTTTTTTTCTTGCCTATAACGAAGAACATTGGTAAGAGTAGAATCTTAATGTAAAATTACATGCGTATTGCTTATTAGTCAAACCACTGGACCATCACAACAAAATACTCCAATAGTTCCATTATGTAAGTTGGATTCTTCTTCTTAAAGAGCCACTTCATTACTGAAGGTTCGCAGTCAGCTCTATAGATCGGACCCTGTCCAAAGCGACTCTGAACAACTCCTCCACGGTTGTCTTGATGCTTGTAGCACGGCAACACGTTCTAGTCGCGTCGCGCGCGGAATAGTCTGTCATTCTCTGACGTCTCTAGTCTAAGACAGTGACTATCTCACTCGTATCTCTTGTCGCGCCTTGCTGTGCTAAGCCAGCTGTCCACTCCATGATGTTCCGGAGCCATGACAATTAGTTAGATGGTAATTCGCAATTGGTAACTGTTGTGCGTATTATGACAGGCCAAGCCGCCGCAGCATGGTGATCCTTCCTATAACCAGTGGTTGAAGGAGAAGAACGGCGTCCTGGACTCCCTCAACAAGCGCGCCAAGATGATCGCCGAAGCGTTCAACTCCATGAAGGGCTTCCGCTGCAACCTCGTGCAGGTGCACAGGCGTACTTCTGTAGTTCGACGACTTATTAGGTCTTTACCAATGAAATTGGCGTTTTGTACAGTCAAGGAAATTGCCCCGTGTGGTGCCGGGTTAGAATAGCACCTCCCCCTTTCTTCCCGTGGGTGTCGTAAGAGTCGACTCTGGGAAAGGGTTAGTGTATTGTGGGCGATAGGCTAGCAACCTGTCACTGCAATATCACGTTTAACCATCTGGTTACCCTGAAATTGCTAAACGTGGCACTGGATTTTTGAATTCATGTGCTCTGCCTACCCCTCTTGGGAATACAGGCGTTAGAATATGTATGTATGTAGGAAATTGATTACTGTGCCACTTTGTACCTTTTCACAAGATATGTCACTGTGACATACCATACTTTCTAAGTTTCTACTAAACAAAGCATATGAAAACTCACTATGAAAAGGTACAAAGTGCCACAGGTATCAATTTCCTTGACTGTACGAAGATTTCCATAACATATCCGTTTTCCATAGTAAATGGTCTTTCACAGCTTATCCGTGGTTCAAGACATTATTATTATACGAACTATGAGAAGCAATTTTAATAAAAAAAAATTGATCAATTAATTATTGCAACCAATTACACACAAAATTCCGAAAACAAAAGCACATGATTTTCAAAAAAAAATAATGTAGGTAGCTAAGTAGTTTTAAAACACATGCTTTAGATTATGTATGATTGACAGTCGAATTTTTCAGGATGAAAACAAAATCTTTTGTAATATTGAATTACGTAATGTGAGTAATGTACGTCATGGAAGTTGCGATTAACTAGAAGCATGAAAGAAAAATAGCCAATTTCATAGGTAAGAACCTAATATTAAACGTCGTGCATAGAGCATTTTACCTCCACAATTATACTAATAGCATCGCTGTTAATCATAGCTCCAAAGGCTTTTTTCGCACATAAATTCTTTCCCTTTCTTGGACTTTATTCGTACAATAAAATCAATAGAGTACTAAATATTTACGATTTAAACCGCAATATGCAAAGCTAAAGTTACTGCATGGTTGCAAGGTCTCTCGTATGGGGATGGCAATTATTTTCCCAAAATCTTTTTTTCTAGTAGCAATTTTTCCATTCGCATTTTTTCCCAAATATATTTTTACCCAGTTTAGTTTTTTACTAAAGCTTATTTTCAAAGTAGCATCTTTTCCTAGTAAGAATCGACACAGAAACGTAGGTAGGTTTAGGTTATGTTAAGTTTTCATCGGCCCGGAGGGCCAAAATAACGTAGAAACAGGAGCTCCGCGTGAGCGGAGCTCCGTCGACACTGTTTCTGTGTCGATTCTAACTGGGAAAAGATGCTACTTTGAAAATAAGCTTTAGTAAAAAACTAAACTGGGTAAAAATAAATTTGGAAAAAATGCGAATGAAAAAATTGCTATTATAAAAAACGATTTTGGGAAAATAATCGCCATTCTCTCTCGTATGTTGACACTGAAAATTTGCTGACGATCACAAGGTGAGGGTGACGCGGTTGTAGCTGATTGGTTTTTATTATGATATTTACACTTGATTAGGTACAATGACATTGTTTAATTACCGACCAAGTATTATGTATTAAGATAATGTATTGCGATGTATAAAAATTCGAGCTATTTATTTTATATTTTTTTAGAACCAGACCTATTGTCTATAATCTATAACACAGGTTACACTTGTAACCTAGCATAGACTAAACTATATTACTTTAGACATAAGATTACTTTCGCGATTCTCACTCATATTTATATGTATATTCATATTTATCTACACTAATATTATAAAGAGGAAAACTTTGTTTGTTTGTTTGTTTGTATGTTTGTTTGTTTGGTTGTAATGAATAGGCTCAGAAACTACTGGACCGTTTTCAAACATTCTTGCACCATTCGAAAGCCACATTATCCACGAGTAACATAGGCTAAATTTTATTTTGAAAAAAAGAGGATTCCGTAAATTATAGCCTGACAACTATCTATTTGGCCCTCGCCATGTTGCGTATTTTCAGTGGTATTAATTTCTTTTACTGGCAATGATTACACTTTGACATCAGACGTTGGATGTCATCGAATGTCACCGATGTAAATAAAACGAAAATATATCGTGATTTAAACGATTTTATCATAAAATGTCGAAAAATATTCCAAAAGATGCAAGAAAAACCTTTTAAATACGATTAAGTATTTAAATCAAAGAAAGGACGAAGGATTGAATAGTATTCCATTGAAAAATGTTTTGCAATTGGTTACTGACATGACTGGTACTGACACTTTACAGTGCGGTTGTATTGAACTGGTTAATTGTTATACTTAAACTTAATAGATTTTATTTTCTCATATAATGTGTATGTAGATCCACGATAAAGGAATAAAGGTCCTATAATCGAATCCCAGACTGAACGATTTATAATCGAGGTTGGTGGTCCTGAAAGCGACTCAACATCTGACGAAGATCAAACTTCACCAGAGTCAGAATTATGAAGAATACTTCTAAATATTGAGTATTTGGAATCGAATTTTGACGAATAGGTAATATTACAAAGCTCTGATTCTCTGGGTTAGATCCCCGTGTGGTGCCAGGTTAAAGCCCTAACAGAAATGTTGACCAAACCGCTGAACACACGTTCGAATTTGGTTTGGAGCCAACCAAGTTCGTGGTTCGGACCAAACCAAATTTGGTCGTCTGTTAGGGCTTTTAGAATAACACCTCCCCCTTTCTTCCCGTGGGTGTCGTAAGATGCGACTCAGGGAAAGGGTTAGTGTATTGTGGGCGATGGGCTAGCAACCTGTCACTACAATCTCATGCTTAACTATCTGGTTACCCTGAAATTGCTAAACGTGGCACTGGATTTTTGAATTCATGTGCTCTGCCTACCCCTTTTGGGAATACAGGCGTGAGAATATGTATGTATGTCTGATTCTCTGTAAACAACGTTTTGGTATTATTCAAATATCAACACAAACCAATACACACCATGCTGACTATACATGACGTATGCACATTATTGCCATACGTAAACTGATATTACTGAACCGCGATTAGAAAGGGATTGAGCGCATATGTCATTTTTGAACTAAATGCATGATATGACATTGTCAGTGGTAGAGTATGCAGATAAAGTAAATTGTTATTTTGGTACAATAAATTTCTGAAGCATGGAAAAAATATCAAATTATGTAGCGTTTTTCTATTAATTTCCGTTAGCATTAAGAGGTAATACGTCAGATCAAATAGAGTTACTTTCTTAAGCCTGTAGCGCTTTTAAAGTATTTTAAATATTTTTTTTATTTATGTATTTTTGAACAGCTACGGCAATTTGATAAAGCGAAATAATGTGGTTAGTGACAGATTTGTCAGATATGATATTACAATTTTTTATTAAAAAAATGACAGTATTTACCCAGAATAGAGTTTAAATATGCAAATCATATTCAGCTATTAATTCTATTATCTATAAGGGTCTGCACTTATGAAGATATCAAAAATCGGTTTATAATTATATTTAATCATTTATTAAATACAATTGTGCTAACGGTACTCTCGAATCCCTTTCTAATCGCGGTTCAGTAATAGTAGCGACACTGCGCCAGGGCTAAATAGATAGTTGTCGGGCTTTATTTGGGTTTAGATATCTACATCTACACTAATATTATGAAGAGGAAAACTTTGTTTGTTAGTTATGAATAGGCTCAGAAACCTACGTCCCCAAAATCCGAAATTTACGCGAACGAAGTCGCGGGCGGAAAGCTATATGTAAATAAAATCGTGATTAAGTCCCATGTACATCATACATATAAATATAAGATTACTTTGTTTATTATTTCCTTTTTTGTATGTATTTATGAATAAATTTTAATTTGAAAAAGGCATTGACAGCGGAAGCGGAGCGCCGCGTCGGTCGAAAGTGTCGAAACCCTTATTTCCCGACCAGTGTTCCGTGCGCGTTTTTTCTTATAGTTTTGAACATTACTAACACCCACATCCCATTGGTATTTAAAGCAGAATTGAGAGAAATAATGTGATGTTCTGATGTTGCAGGGTGCGATGTACGCGTTCCCTCGCTTCGAGCTGTCCCCCAAAGCCGTCGAGGCGGCCAAGGCGGCCGGCAAGGCCCCCGACGTGTTTTACGCCTTTAAGCTGCTTGAGGATACCGGTATACTTGCAGCTTTATAACTCTCCCTTTGTGTCTAATTATTGTACAGTCAGAGAAATTTGATGTTTAGCAGGTTGAGATACTTCTAAAATTATTTTATTACTATTTTGGCATTGCATGGCATAAATATTCAATATTGAACTTCATGGTGAAGTTTGTCCTATAATGCGAACAATAAAATTTATGAAGGCGGTCAACCTGCTAAACATTCAGATTACCTGACTGTACGTGTGGGAAAGTCTTCACTAGAGAGATCTCTTTCCAGGCTGATGTTATTCCTGGGGACCGAAGTGCACAGTATTTATGCAACTGATCTTCGAAACTTCGTTGGCGCGATGTAGAACACCTTGATAGTTGACGTTTGTGGAAGAAGTTATACTACTGGGCGATAGGTGGCGCTTGGGGCGCTACATAATTTTTATGATATAACTTGTGCCACTAAACATACTAAACCAGTACCGAGTCATGGTATGTCTACATAACGTTCCGATCTTCCAATATCTCTGTGTAGTGTACCCCAATATCATATTTATATTATGTAGAGATATAATGTCTCTATTCCCGCATGGGTTGGGCAGAGCAGACAAGTCGTAACACACAAAATAATGACTAGTCGACGTTTCTAAATGTCAACCTATTGCAATGGGTAAATAACTTAGCAAGAATTCTTATAGTGAGGATCCATAAGTTCGCTCATCGCTTTTTCCAGTTAAAAGCGATCGCAAACTTGCCCCAACTATAAAAGTTCTTGCTAGTTTCGACCATTGTAGTGATTTTCAACGGTTTTTAAACGGATTTAAGAGGGATTATACACACATACATACATAAAATCACGCCTTTGTTCCCAAATGGGGCAGGCAGAGCACACGAAACGTGAAATAGACATATCCATGATTATGACTGTTTCACGCTTCGCAGCCACTTCTAGCATCATTTTGGGTTTGAAAACAGTGGCGTAGCTACCAAGGGGCTAGGCGCCGCAGTGCCCTGGGGCCCTCAAGCTCAGGGGGCCCTCGAACCGTTTCTATCGAATTCTAGGGGG
>BHDV01007923.1:599009-629453 GCA_005406045.1 Adoxophyes honmai | reverse complement strand
GAAACGGTAGTGGTACCTCTCGGGAGCCTTTCCTTCTCGGTAGAACCGATATGTTGGCACCGGTGTCAACCAAAAAGGTGTTTCTCGTCACCCTGTCGGTAACGAAGAGGCGATGTGAGGCGTCGATGGAGTCTGTTTCCGCCACGGCCAGTGTTGGAGGTTTGTTTTCTGGCTTGATGATGGGTTTGAAGCTGCATGGTGGTGTGCAGTTCTTCGCGCTCATGCCGTAGCGGTGGTGGTATTGGCAGTACGACATGGGCGAGGGCTTGTTTCTTCTCTGCTGCTGCGAACTTGACTCCGACTGGAAATGGCGGCGTGGGCGACTGCTGCTGTGGATGCTGGGCTGTCGCGACCGTAGCTCGGCAATTTCCAGCTCGATGCGTCGTAGTTCGGCGAGAAGGAGTTCGGTGTCTGACGGATGAGCAGGTGGCGCAGGAATGTGAGGCATCTGGACGCCGGATGCAGCTGCTGTGATGGTCGTCATCTTCTTGTGTTCTTCGCGGGGTCACCACTTTAGGATAATTTCCACTTAGGGAAGAATATCCTAAGAGAGAGTGAGTATGTAGTTACTCAGATGGAAGTCAGAAGGCTTGAATGAAACTCGTAGTTATCGCAGAGAAGATGACGTCGTCAGTGTCGAGATCGGAATAATTTATTTACAGAAAAACCTTATATTTATATTAAAAGTAACATGGCACAACTAGTAAAACAAAAAGAGATGTAAAGATAAATATGATCGTCTCGCTCTAACATTGCGCGGGAGGGGACGCGTAGATGCGCGCGCAGCCCGCTCGCGACATCTATGGCGCCGGCTCTTGCGCAACGCTATAAATATGGGCCGCGCAGAATTTGCGATCTTTTCCGCGGGCGACAGCCGAAGAGACAACACGTATTGCGTCGTGCTCCAGATAGCGTGAAGAATGCGGCGAGTCTGCGTTGGCGTTGAATTACTTCGCTGTGCTTGAGATGAAGATTGATGAGACTTGAAGAGAGAAGATAAACAAACTGCTCTTATCAGAGCAATCGTGTTTCACGACGTCAATCCACAAACTGTCCTTCTCAGGACAATCGACCTAACGGTCGCGTTTCTATGAAACGATGTCAATCTTCGTACCTAATTGTTCTTGTACACCTACAGGTGTATCTCGGAAAAATAAAGTTTTCTAACATTCACCGCTTTATCTTCATTCACACAGTAGTAATAATTTTGAATAATATTCTATAGCATTTGTATTTTGTTCAACGTACAACGAATGGCTAAAATATTATAAACTCGAATTCCTACAATAGCGCATCGGCGTCACAAGCTCGCACCGCTGGCCTCGCCAATCGCATGTTCTAAATATGAATCAATTAGTTTTCTTCTTTCGATCATCACTTGTTTTATATAGTAAACATTATAATGCTACCACAGAGTTCTTGATGTAGTCCATTTGCGATATTGTGTATGAACATTTTCGCGTATCGTATGTGAGCATTATGAATATGGATGTAGATAAAAATAAAATATTTATATTTCCCGAAGCGTGATTTGAATCTATGGACTGGCTGGCTCTTCAATAGCTGCAGAAAAGTCTTTTTATGCGAATAAATTTTAGTTTAGTTTTAGTGCCCAGAAATTAAGCCCACCTCCTATTGTCTTTGCTCCACGCTCCTGTCATTATTACGATATTGGACCTGCCAAAGCGTCAGTTCGAAATGGCTCAAGACAATGCGCTGGAGTATCGTTTTCTGTAAAATGTTTCTTTGACATTTTAAAGAGTATCTCTGGTTGTTAAATTCGGTAAAATGTTGTGTGATATTACATTTTGTAAGATAGTGTGTGAGAAATAGGGCTGATGAGAGCATTAGTGGAACGTTGGCGGAAGATTGGGGAAGCCGGTGTCCTATGGGTCAGGTAGTTGATAATGATGATGATGTATTTTTTAAGTACATGCATATAATCACCCCGTGTGGTGCCGGGTTAGAATAGCACCTCCCCCTTTCTTCCCGTGGGTGTCGTAAGAGTCGACTCTGGGAAAGGGTTAGTGTATTGTGGGCGATGGGCTAGCAACCTGTCACTGCAATATCCGGTTTAATTATCTGGTTACCCTGAAATTGCTAAACGTGGCACTGGATTTTTGAATTCATGTGCTCTGCCTACCCCTCTTGGGAATGCAGGCGTGAGGATATGTATGTATGTATATAATCACGCTTGTATTCCCAAATGAGGTAGGTAGAGTACACGAACCGTTACAACACAAACGAAATTGGGATTGTTTCACGCTTTAAGTTAAAATGTATAATAGTGATAGGTTGCTAACCTCTCGCTTAAAATATACCTTAACCTATTTTCTGCGTGGTGTCGGGTTTAGAATAACACCTCTCCATCTCTTCCATGGATGTCGTAACGATTAAGAAATAAGGGTAAGGTAAGGTATATTTTAGGAGGCAGACTAGCAACCTATCACTTTAATACCATTAAAAACCCTAATTTATAACCTAACAAATGTCCTGAAATTAGCTGCGAATCGTGTAATGGTTACTGTAGCATTTCGTACGCTCTGCCTACTCTGTTTGAGGAAAAAGGCATGGTGTATGTATGTATGTAAAGCCAAGTGGTCCACCAGACCCGCCCCGATACGCCGCCATATTTATTAGCGACCGCGTCCGCTTCCGGCGCTTGATTTAAACACCGTTCCGTTGCGTCACTCGTTCCACATCCGATTGCCGTTTATCGCTTTAGTGTAACGTCGCCGCAGACTTTTTGTGCGATCGAGTCTGCGTGGATTTTTGCGCGTCGTGTGCGTTACTGCATATAATTCCATAGGTTCCATTTTCACAGACTAAAAAGTCCGTCGCGGATAGTCTGTCTGTTCTAACGTCGCCACAGACTTGTATTGAAATAGATAAATAGATAACTGATAATAGAAGTTGCCGTGTGGTGTCGGGATAGAATTACACCTCTCCATTTCTTCCGTGGATGTCGTAAGAGGCGAATAAGGACATAGGTTGTGGTACATTTTAGGCGATAGGCTAGCAACCTGTCACTATTCTACCTCTTCCATCTTTGCAAATCTAAAACTATGCTAGACGTAGCTGCGAAGCGTGGAATAGTCATAATCATGGTTATATCTATTTCACGTTACTTGTGCTCTGCCTACTCCAATTGGGAATACAGGCGGGATTGTATTTGTATGTTATTGTAGATAACTCAAGTGTATCTTCAAAGGAGCCAAAAGGGAAAGCAATGCTCTTCCTTTGACGCGATTTCATTTAGTTTTGTACCGCTTAGATTAGGTTTAACTTCCTAGAGACAGGACAACTTGAATAAGGCGGCGTCACCTTTGAATTGGTTTCACTCGGACTGTCAATTCCCATCATTAAAGCGCTCATGTGACGTTACAGTATAGAGAAAAAGTGGCTTGGCTTTCATACAAATGCAGGAACTCGCGGTATCTATTTCGATGTAAGTCTGTGAACGTCGCTGTATGATTCAAGGATAAGTCAGACCAAGTTTTTATATCAGCCATAACCAGAGTTCAGAGGATAACTATTAGTTTATACCTTTCATTATTCAAATCTAAAATTTGAGCATAACTTTTAGTCATAAAACTAAGTACCGCAAGACTCACGGTATGCTATGCTAATAATAGGTTTTGGTTTGCTAGTGACAAGCTAGCAACCTTTCTTTATTGTACTTCTTTCATTTGTTTTCAATACCATTTACCCGCACTAAAGATTATGTGTGATATTGAGTGCGCCGAGGCGCGTAGCTCCAGATGATGAGTCACGTGGCTCGAAAGGGATCCCCTTGGAATTCATAATTTTATTATTTTATTTAGACTATTATTGTTTCGCATAATTAATTTAGCATAATTTGTTTTGGCATAATAGTACTTTCGCATAGCAATACTTTGGCTAATACTTTTTTAGCAATACTACGCTAATAGCATAATTTAATTTGGACTAATTTGTATTGGCCGAATACACATTATGCATACTATTGTTTGGGTACAATAATCATTTTGGTATAAATGTCATTATCCATAATTTCAAAACTCAGTTTCGTTGTTACCATGCATTTATTATAATTGGGTTAGGTTAGGTTAGTATGAAATTTAGGCGCAAAGCGTTTAAGTAACGCGGAATAGGTGGTCCGCGAAGCGGACCTCCGACATCGGTTTAGTTCCTAAATATAGATAAGTATGCATAGCATTGGTATGAATAGCAGTATTATTACTACGAGCCATTGGTACATAACTTTACTATTTTTTGCCATAATACGGTTATGCATTTTGATGTGATGCCAATTGATTATTATGCCTATTTGTGCGAATGCTTTTAGATATTAGTATTGATGGCGATAATGCTTCCTGTATTTATGCTTTTTAATGTTATGCTTAACCCTTAACCACCTACGTCCAATTTTTGTAAAATAACAACCTACGTGCGGTCCTAGAGACCGCTCGTGAATAATCATCTCAAATTCGGGATCTGTAATATCAAGATAGCATTTCAACGAGTAAAATACTCGTTTATGCTTTAGACTTTTATTTTAGAACTTCAAATAACATAAACTATAATAAAATCTTGAGATATGGCATAATCTTTCAAGACTGGTTGATTTAACACAAAAATCGACTCTGATTACATTAAAATACCTGATAGATATAGGAATTCAAAAAATCGACCCTTTTTTATTCATTTCTATAAAATAAGGAGTTCAACTACAAAATTAAATAAAAAAATAGAGCACTTATCGTCAAATTCTACAAAATTGCAATTCCCAAAGATCCACAATTTTTCAAGGCAGTTGCAGCATATTTTTTACAACATACCCCACTGAATCGGTTCCACGCCACTACAATCTTCGTCTGACGTATTTTTGTCATCTGATACCTCCTGAGCAACCATTTTTCTACATGTTTCACAAAAATAAACAAAATTATGTGGGTGAAAAAAATGACATAATCACCTAAGAGCGGTCTCCGAGACGTCTCCGAGACTGTTAAAAAATACAGTAACCACCTACATGCGGTCTCACAGACCGCCGATGATGTTTTTTAACTCACCAAATCAAAATGAGCATACGTCTGAACGAGTCGACGGCACGGCCGGTACTGCGGGAGGCGCCGGCAAAGGTACAAGGACACAGACGCCTGTGCGACATACTCGCGTTTAGTTATTGACAATTTTGAGTAATCTATTGTCTGTGAGACCGCACGTAGGTGGTTAAGGGTTAAAAAATATGCGTAATGATGTTTATGCAAAAAACAATTTCGGCAAAAAGTGTTATGCGAAACAATATTAGTCTAAATAACTTTATGCTTTCCAATAGAGAACCGGCTCGAAACATGTCGCGCAAATCTCGATCTAAGAAAGTGAGCACATCCGTTTTATTTCACGATAACTTTTAGTTTTGAAAACTAATGGAATAGGTACAATAGAGATAAGTTGCTAGCCTGTCGCCTAAGTATACCTAAACCTATTTCCTTAGTCGCCTCTTACGACATCCATGAAATAAATGAAAAGGTTATCACCATGACTTAAATGCTGCATAAATTCATCATGATTTTATTCCCTAATGAATAGACATCGGATTATATGCACTATCAAAATGCCAAAATATGCATGCAAATATGCACTAAAAAAGGGCGAAATATGCACTAACATATTATGCACAATCAGGGCGAAATATGTACCTGTATACATTGCACAATCAAAAACCATTTAAATTAGAATTTTCGTTTATGTGGCACTAAACAACAATATATTTTTCTAAGTTTTCTACAGCAAACTTGTGACGTTTCAACGTCAACTGACGTTTCGGGACAGAACTTAAAATTTGGCGCCTTCTCTGCGGAAATCTCTTTAGGCAGAGTTTGTCCAGTGCCGTTGATAAATGCGTAAATTTTCTCGATGGCCTCGAAACTAGAGATTTTACACAAAATGCATCTAATTTACCACGACCCTTTTGCGATAGCGAACTTGGAAGGGCGTTACTCTACGTAAAACAAAACGCCAAACACGAAAATATGCAGTATCGAAGAAAAAGTATCAAAATATGCACTATCAGCGAAAAAGTGCCAAAATATGCATTTGCATATGCAAATATGCAAATGCATATAATCCGATGTCTGCTGATGAATGATAGAGCACACAAAGTGTTACATAGTCAAATCCTGTTTTGTTGCCATTTTTGGCATGATTTTAGTATCACATCACACTAACTATTAAAAAAGCGAGTTTGTGAATATGTGTTTGTGTATCTATGCACTAGACATCTATATGCTCGAACGGCGGGATCGGTTTTGATAAAAATTGTAAGTACAAATTATTTAATTGTAAGTTTACAAATTAATACAAGTATAAGGTTTCGTGTGCTCTACCTATACCATTTGAGAACACAGGCCGTATATGTGTACGTAAATAATATCGTTTTCCGACATCAACGAAAAAAAAACCAGCCAAGTGCGAGCCGGACTCGCGCACGAAGGGTTCCGTACCAAAAACTGCAAAAAATCAGAATTTTTGTATTGGAGCCCCTCTTAAATACTAATTTTATTATTTATTTTTAAAGTAAATATTTAATTAAATATTCTGTGAGCATTTCAAGTATTTAGCTGTTACAGTTATTTAAAAAGACCCAAAACTGCAAAAAAAACACACGTTTTTTCTATGGGAGCCCCCCTTAATTATTATTATTATTTTGATTTCAGTATTTTTTGTTATAGCGGCAACAGAAATACATCATCTGTGAAAATTTCAACTCTCTAGCTCTCACGGTTCGTGAGATACAGCCCGGTGACAGACAGACAGACGGACGAACGGACGGACAGACAGACAGACAGACAGCGAAGTCTCAGTAACCGGGACCCTATCCCGTTTTTACCCTTTGGGTACGGAACCCTAAAAAACAGATTTAACTCTAAACCCGACACTGGAGTTGGAAAAAAGTTTTTTGAACGCAAATTTAAACTTAACTTGGGACAGTCTTCCGATTTTTTCAACAAAGCTTCCGCACCTCCATAATCTTCAAGTACAGTCCTCCAAAGTTTTAATGGGCAGCCAGAATATCGCTTCCTTCCGTTGCAACCGGCACGTTAGATTTACGCCAGTTTTTGTTCGCGGACTGTACCATTGGTCGCAGTGGGGTCAACTCGAAACTAATTATCGCCTTTCCTTTTTTAATATTTTATCATACATACCTACACTCACGCTTATATTCCCAAAAGGGGTAGGCATACGAAACGTGACATAGGCAAAACCATGTTTTGGACCATAAACGCTTCGCAGCCACTTCTAGCTTAATTATAGGTTTGAAAACAATCGGAAGAGGTAGATAATACTTAGTGACAGGTTGGTAGCCTGTCGCCTAAAGAATACCTAAACCCATTTCCTTAGTCGCCTATTTACGACATCCACGGAAGAAACGGAAAAGTGCTGTTCTAGACCCGACACCACACGGGGCGGATCGTTTTTTTTTCTTGATATTTGATTCTTATTGAAGTTTTTCTGCCAGTTTTGGTTTGTTCAATTAAATGTGTTTATTATTTTATTTAAAAAAGTCCTATGTTCACCTAAATTAATAATAATGCATTGCTTTTCCTAAATTACGTTTGACCATCTCTGGTTACCCTGAAATAGCTAAACGTGGCACTGGATTTTCAAATTCATGTGCTCTGCCTACCCCTCTTGGGAATAAAGGCGTGAGAATATGTATGTATGTATGTATTTTCCTAAATTTCTTTCATTTACAGTCCATCAGATACTTACATAAATCACGTCTGTATTTCTAAATGGGGTAAGCAGTGCATACGAAATGGGATATATACAAAACCATGACTATTTTACGTTTTATAGCATTCTGTTCTTAAACCTAAAATAATGCTAGAACTGGCTACATAAAAACACAAAAAACAATTATCTACCAACTAATTCACTATGCCCGTGTGGTGTCGGGTCTAGAATAAGCACCTCTCCATTTCTTCCGTGGATGTCGTAAGAGACGACTAGGTTTAGGTATTCTTTAGGCGACAGGCTAGCAACCTGTCACTATTATATTACCTCTTACATCTGTTTTTAAACCCAAAATGATGCTAGAAGTGGCTGCGAAGCGTAAAATAGTCATAATCATGGATATGTCTATTTCACGTTTCGTGTGCTCTGCCTACCCCATTTGGGAACACAGGCGTGATTTTATGTATGTATGTATGTAATTCACTATCAAAGAAAATCATAGACAAAAGTCATAATAAATTAAATAATTTAGATATAGCTCTGAAACCATTAGTAAGAACTTCACGGGAACCCGGGCGAATGGGAGCCTCACAAAAACTGCCACATTTTATTTTCAAATGCACCAAGATCTCCGCTCGGTATTGTTAATTGTCGAGCTTCCCACTTTGCCCACTTTTGCCCACTTACTCGGTTTTCTTAAGTGTTCTGTATTTTAATAGTCTACTATTTCTTGAACTTTGAAGTGTTGTAAAAGTCTTTGAATACATACATACGTAGTAGGTATAGGTATGAATACAAAGCCATTATTACGACTATATTTTCACAGTTCGCAACCGCTTCTTGCATTATTTGAGGTTTGAAAACAGATGGTTTAGGTAGTATAACGGTGACAGATTGCTATCTACCTATCCGTACCAATATATAAATGTGAAAGTGTTTTTGTTTGTTTTTTTGTATGTTTATTTGTTTGTTTGTTTGTTTGTTTGTTTGTTTGTTTGTTTGTTTGTTTGTTTGTTTGTTTGTTTGTTTGTTTGTTTGTTTGTCCGTCTTTCACGGTTAAACGGAGCGATAGATTGACGTGATTTTTTAGGTAGAGATAGTTTAGGGCATGGAGAGTGACATAGGCTACTTTTTGTCTCTTCAAAACCCCCCATTTCCCTAAACTGAGGGGTGGAAGTTTTCAATGTAGAAAGCTATAAATTGGTATGTGTGCTATCTCTTCTGTGATACCCCGAATTTAACGCGAGCGGAGCCGCGGGCAAAAGCTAGTTCTATATATATTTTGAAACCAATGATTATGTTTTACCTATGTCACGTTTAGTACGCTCTGCTTCCCCTTTTGGGGAACACTCGTGATTGTAAAGACTCTTTTAAACGGGCTATATTTTCCTGCAACTATTGCTACCTTGCTCTCACTTCGTAAACTAAAGCATGTCACACATTAAGCAGATACGGTATCTGTATCTGAACAGATATCAGTCAATATCGCTCCCTATACAATTCAATGAGCTAACACACTGCGCAGATAACTTATATTGTACCGTCAAGTATCTGTTGGCACCAACATATATTATAAACAGGTGGCATTTATACGCAGATAAAATATAGGTCCCGTGTGGTGCCGGGTTAGAATAGCACCTCCCCCTTTCTTCCCGTGGGTGTCGTAAGAGTCGACTCTGGGAAGGGGTTAGTGTATTGTGGGCGATGGGCTGGCAACCTGTCACTGCGATGTCACGTTTAGCTATCTAATTGCCCTGAAATTGCTAAGCGTGGCACTGGGTTTTTGAATTCATGTGCTCTGCCTACCCCTCTTGGGAATACAGGCGTGAGAATATGTATGTATGTATGTATTTTTCTGCAATTTGTGGCCGGCAACTATTGCTACCTTGCTCTCACTTCGTAAATTAAAGCATGTCACACATTAAGCAGATACGGTATCTGTATCTGAACAGATATCTGTCAATATCGCTCCCTATAGGTACAATTCAATGAGCTAACACACACCGCGCAGATAACTTATATTGTACCTTTAAATGTCTGTTAGCACCGACATTATGTACAGATGGCATTTATTCGCAAATAAAATATTATCGTTTATGCGTAGTTTGTGACAAGCTATAAGCAAGATGCACATAAGTTGCCCGGCCACAAACTGCAGTTAAAACGCAGCGCAGACGACTGACTTTTTGTGCGATCGAGTCTGCGGCGCACAAAAAGTCTGCGTGGATTGTATGCATTGTGCGCCGGACTTTTTGCGCGTCGTGTGCGTTACTGCATATAATTCCATAGGTTCTATTTTCACAGACTAAAAAGTTCGTCGCGGATAGTCTGTCGCCTGCGCAGGGCCTTAATGTTGCCCGTTTAGAAGGGCTTTAAAATTGGAATATCAAAGTGACAACCCTCTTTTTTTTATTCATCATTAACATACACCGGTTTCGCGGGGGCAAAAATGTACTGACATTTAAAAGTGCGAGGACACATTAAACTAATTTTATTAGTTGATATCGATAAAAATGACGTACAACCATTGTGTAATTCAAACTTAGCCATTAGTTTAGTTATGAAAATACATACATACATCCAATCATGCCTATGTTCCCAAATGGTATAGGCAGAGCACATGAAACGTGACATAGACAAAACCTTGATTATGACTATATCACGCTTCGCAGCCACTTTTAGCGTAGTTTTAGGTTTACAAAGATGGAAGATGTAGAATAGTGGCAGGTTGGTAGCCTGTCGCCTAAAACACACCTAAACCTATTTCCTTAGTCGCCTCTTACGACATCCACGGAAGAAATGGAGAGGTGTTATTCTATCTCGACACCACACGGCAAAACATTATGATAATGATGGTTAAAATTTTATTCTTATCAATGTCGATAAACTTAGTCGATATTTAATTAAGCACTAGCACTGGTACATTTTTGCCCCCGCGAAACCGGTGTATGATCATTAAGTCGTAGCAAAGCATGCCATTCAAAAGTAAAGACCCTTGTACGGACAAGGGATTCGTTTTGAATGGCTTGCTTTGCCATTGGCACGATTTGAGTCCTCAAATAATAATTAGCCATTAATTGGTATTAATTACCACAGTTTCAGTTAATGGTGCCTGGAAAAAAAATGGCGGATTTGCTTGAAAAGCTTCCGAGATCAAAATGGATCTTTCAGCCAGTAAGAAATGTTCTTTTAGGATTCCGCAAAAATTGTAACGACAAAAACATTAATAGCTAGATTTTTTTTTCCCTCCATATAGGTACAAACATACATGCATACATCACGCCTGTATTCCCAAATGGGATAGGCAGAGCACACAAAACGCTTCGCAAACAAAACCACGACCATTCCACGCTTCTTTGCCATTTTTAGCATATTTTTTAAGTTGACACAATATTTATAATAGTATGCCTTAACCTGTTTCCTTGGTCGCCTCTTACGACATCTACGGAAGAAATGGAGAGGTGTTATTATAATCCGATACCACTCAAACTAAAATTATGACTCTTTATTCTAATTAGTGGGCAATACTATAAATAGTATTAACTATGGTCTTGTTTCAACGCAAACTTAGTACTTAGTCTGTTCATTCAGTGAGATTAATATTAATAAAATCATTAAAACAAACCATAATGGTCTAGAAAATTACAAACAAGCTTAATTTAAACAGATTTAGTTTGGTAACTAAATGCCTAGTCTAGATTTAATGTTTTACAGGTCGAATATCGACCTTTGAAAGTCATATTATAATATTTATTCATTGCCGAATAGCCCAGTGGTTAAAGAACCTGACTGTGAAGCTTAAGGTGCCGGGTTCAATCCCCGGTCATGGCAGATGTTTGTATGATGATGAATGCTTGCTTTCGAGTCTTGGATGTTGATCTATATAAGTAAGTTTATCGGTTGTCTATGTCTAGTGCCCAAAGCATGTGCTTTAAAATTTGTAATATACCTAACTGCCATCAGAAAAAAGTAAAATTTCACATTAAAATCAATTTTATTTTTGACCGCGTTTTTTTCCCTTAAGAATACAGTGATATTATTTAATTTACTATATAATTATTAGAAAAACAACTATATTTTTTAGAAAAAAAAACTTGCTATTTACAAAATCTAATTTTTTATACATAATCAATATTTAATGTTTGATCATCTGTTTCTTACTAGTAAATCATATGAATAAAATATCCTTGTTTTATATAAAAATAAACAAATGTTAAATAATTATGCATACTGTTTGAAAATGTACTTTTTAAATATAGGCTTTAGTTTGCCTAGTGTAAATAAATTACATACCGAACCCAATGGCAATAAATTTTAAGTTGGTAGGTACGCGGTACCAATCATCTGAAAGGCTGTAACGATCCGTTGGGGATTGCATTCCTAATTAAAAGACTATTTTTATTTTTACTGAATATCAGTACCTACCTAATCATAATCACTATCTCTCCATCTCTTTATTTCTGTAGATAAGAGTATAGTAAGAGGTGTCTAAAGATTAGAACGGCGTAAGATGTGTGACGGCCGGATAGCCCAGCGGTTAGAGAACCTGACTGTGAAGCTTAAGGTCCCGGGTTCGATCCCCGGTCGGGGCAGATGTTTGTATGATGAATACAAATGTTTGCTTTCGAGTCTTGGACGTTTATCTGTATATAAGTAAGTTTATCCGTTGTCTAGTACCCATAACACAGGCATTAAATTGTCTACTTTAGGACTAGGTGATTGGTGTAAATATTGTCCAGTGATATTTATTTATTTATTTATGTGTTGACATGTTTCAATTTAGTGTAATCTGGTATTCTGCGATGCTTACGCGCGTTTCAAGGCTTCGCTAAAAACCAGCTTTACTGCACCTTACTGATGCAGCAACTCTTGCTGAGCGAAGGCCCGTTTTTTGGTTTTCTTGTGTCACCAAGACGTACTATAATTAATAGTTTTAAGATTTTTTGTTATTTTTGTATGGTGATGGTTTGGAGACCACGCAAGTCGTAGAATTAAATTGGTACTAAAATTGTGGTTGTAATGTTACACAAAAAGAACGTACCAATCACTGAGTAGCCAATCACCAAAGTAATCACCAGTCACCGCCTACGCACGCGATTGGACACTACGCACTGCATGGGGCTATTATCATTATCAAACCGCGATTAGAAAGGAATTGAGCTCATATGTAATTTTTGAACTAAATGCATGGTATGACATTGTCAGTGGTAGAGTATGCAGATAAAGTAAGTATGTAGCGTTTTTCTATTGATTTCCGTTAGCATTAAGAGATAATACTTCAGATTAAATAGAGTTACTTTCTTAAATCTGTAGTGATTTTAAAGTATTTTAATTTTTTTTTTATTTATGTATTTTTAAACAGCTACGGCAACTTGATCAACCGAAATAATGTGGTTAGTCAGATATGATATTACAATTTTTTAATTAAAAAAAATAAAGTATTTACCGAGAATAGAGTTTAAATATGCAAATCATATTCAGCTATTAATTCTATTATCTATTAGGGTCTGCACTTATGGAGATATCAAATATTGGTTTATAATTATATTTAATCATTTATTAAGTACATTTTTGCAAACGGTACTCTCGAATCCCTTTCTAATCGCGGTTCGATAATACGTAAGTATGGCATAGGGCATAGACCAATGATAGATCAGCTCTTATCTATTCTGTACTTTTTTTTATGTCTCCTAATGTGGTAGCAAATGACTTAGAATTTCGGGTTTCTTAGCAATACTAGAAACAAACACTCTCTATACCACGTTATTTGATTATATTCCCGAAAATAGAACCGTAGAAATAATTTGCTAGACAACGAGGGAGGCAGTGTTCGGCCAAGTCCGTAAAATAGTCAAGCTTTTTTTCTCGCTCAGTTGCCGTTACGTTTGTCGGAAATATTTTTATTGATAACAAAAAGTAGAACATGCCCGCGGACAATTCTTATCCTTATCCTTACTAATATTATAAATCGGAAAGTGAGTTTGTTTGTTTGTTCCGCTTTCACGCCGTAACTACTAAACCGATTGCTTTGAAATTTTGCAGACGTAAAGTTAGAAGTTCGAACTAAATAATAGGGTACTTTTTATCCCGGAAAAATTGATATTCCCGAGGGAAAACAAAAATATAGTTTGCTTGATGGAAAAGTAGATCTAAAGTAGTTATTGTAGCGTAACATCGCGCTTCTAAGTTTTTTCCGTGGAAATGAGAAGTTTTCTTATAGTTGTGCTTTATACCTCAATATAGGCGAAGCCGCGGGCGGAAATCTAGTTATATGTGAACCGAATGTACAAGACACTTCTATCTTACTGTCATAATAGGACATTTTGATACGATAAAACAATTTCGTTGCATAACTGCTGGAAGGAAAATTAGAAGGAAGAAGACACAAATGAAGCCCTGACCTGACTTGACCTATTCACCTATTTTAGACCCTGCGCAGTCGACAGACACCCCGCGAGAGACTTTTTAGTCTGTGAAAATAGAACCTATGGAATTATATGCAGTACCGCACACGACACGCAAAAAATCCGGCGCACAATACAATCCACGCAGACTTTTTGTGCGCCGCAAACTCGATGGTACAAAAACACTGTCATCCTGCGCTGCGCCTTAACCAGGTAAAGGAGGCAGAAAACATCATTCCATTTCGTAGATGACGTCTTAACAGGCGACTAAGGAAATAGGTTTAGGTGTGGCTTAGGCGACAGGATAGCAACCTGTAACTATTGTAACAGTTAGAAGTGGTTAGAGAACGTGAAATTTTAATAGTCATGCATTTGGATTGTGTAACCTTTCGTATATTAGGCTCAATTCATACCAGAAGAGCGGCGAAGGGCGGCAAAGTGGAGCGCAGTTTCAGTGTCATGAGAGTTTTAACTTTATTTTCATTATAATAAGACTTATTATCGCATGAGAAACTCCAACGAGGCGCGCGGATGCCCGCGGATCCACGGAAATTCCGGCGAATTCCATAAACGAAGCCGTGCGACTGCGTGAGACGTCGCGGGAATGCCCGAAGATGCTCGAGCAGTCGCAAGCGGCCGCTCGCAATATCCCGCCCAGAGATCTTGGACTTCCCGCGCATTCCAGCGACTTTCCGCGCATTCCAGCGACTTCTCGAGCAGTCGCGGGAATCCTCGCGCCTCCTCTACTACTGAGCGGGTCGCTGCGTTTCGCCGCCCTTCGCCGCTCTTCTGGTGTGAATTGAGCCTTATATGCTCTGCGTACCCCGTTAGGAAATACAGCCGTGATGTGTTTACCATTTATTGAACTTAAATAAATTGAATAAAGCTGTTTAATTGGTAAACACCTTTACATAAACTAGTACTCATGTTGAAGCCGTAAAGCAACATTCTGGCAACACAAACTTGCCTCATTTTCGTCCGACACTCCGCGCCGGAATGTTCTATTGCATACCGACGTCGCCTTCGTTACGACACTAGTTTCATTCGGATTCCGGGCTTAAATGGTTTAGTTATTTGAACGGAGTGGGAATAACATGCTAAAGGAAAATATACAAGGTGGCCGGAAATTAACCGTAACTATTTGAATCAGTGGTCGGGTTTACGCGTCTGAAAACACCTTACAAGTTTTTTACTAATAAGCCTTTGAGAGACAAATGTTTCGTCGTTTTTAGGGTTCCGTAGCCAAATGGCAAAAAAACGGAACCCTTATAGATTCGTCATGTTTGTCTGTCTGTCTGTCTGTCTGTCCGTCCGTCCGTCCGTATGTCACAGCCACTTTTTTCTGAAACTATGAGAACTATACTAATAAAACTTGGGGAGTAGATGTGTTCTGTGAACCGCATTAAGATTGTGACACAAAATTAAAAAAAAAAAACAATAATTTTTTAGGGTTCCCCATACATGGAATTGAAACTCAAAAATTTTTTTTTTCATCAAACCCATACGTGTGGGGTATTTATGGATAGCTCTTCAAAAATGATATTGAGGTTTCTAACATCATACTTTTCTAAAGTGAATAGTTTGCGCGACAGACGCTTCCAAAGTTGAAAAAGTTGTATCGCCCCCCTCTAACTTCTAAAATAAAAGAGTGATAAATTAAAAAAAATTATATGATGTACATTACTATAAAAACTATCAACGAAAATTGGTTTCAACAAAATCTACCAAGTAGTTTTTTTTTATTAAATAAAGTTATAATTTATCATTAGTTCGAAAATCTGTCACTAGATGGCGTTGTAATCGATTTGTACGGAACCCTCAGTGCGTGAGTCCGGCTCGCACATAGCCGGTTTTTTAGGTTAGTGCTATATGCTACACCAGGGGTTCCCAAAGTTGTCTGGGCTACGACTCATCTAATACGAGTTTACAAAGTTGAGACCCATGAAGAAATAATGAATACTCGTAAAGGACTTTACAAATACTTAATAAAAGTTTTTTTTACTTTATTAAAAAACTACCCACAATTTAATTCCTACATCAAACAAGTTATTTCAACGGAAGCATGAAATTGTTTTTCATAGTTTTGACGTCAAATCTATCTTTTTTCTCGTCAAATCTATCTAATTTATTCCGGTATTTAGTTTTTAACCGACTTTAAAAAAAGGAGGAGGTTCTCAATTCGTCGGGATATTTTTTTATTTTTTTTGTCATCATTATTATTATTTTTTTTATGTGTGTTCGCTGATTATTCGAAGACGCCTGGACCGATTTGAAAAATTCTTTTTTGTTTGACAGGGTATAGTTTCCAGGTGGTCCCATTGCCAGCATATATCTTGATCTGATGATGGAATATGAGGGAAATCGAGGGCAACCCTCAAATTTTCTTTGTACGTACACTTTGTACAAAACATTTTATGCAAAATAAAGTGATTTGATTTGATTTGATTTGTATGTCACTAATAATTGTCCAGTTGGTGCAATTGCCCTGGTGGTACGCAATGTACCAAAATCGTGTAAAACCCATTCAATTAATGTACATCATTAAATGGGAATTAAAATCTGAATCCGATAACCCGACGAGGCTGCATCCTAATTTTTCACCCAAAATTATCGATAAAATTTGCTTGAAGCCATTAAATCCATTGTAGCTAACAAACCCAATTTGCACAGTGGTCCGTACGCGGGTAAAATTAAGTAATTAATTTGAACATTTCGAGGCGTTTTGTTTACAAAATCAATTTTGGTTACGGCGAGGTTGTGCTCATTGAAAATTTTGGGGTTCTTTTATTTGTGAGTTGTATTAGGTTTTAGGTAAAGGTGGAGTTGGGAGAAAGTTTGTTTAGGGTAATTTTTGGCTGTCATTCCTCTGGCATAGTGTGTTTTAATTAATTTTATGGATAAATTGAGACGATGATTTATACAAGACGGAGGGAGGGGAAGACCAAGACGGACGTTCCGTGATCAAACCGGGTACATTTTAGATAGACGAAAGAAGATTTACTACACAGATTTATACGGGAAGAGTGGATGTGGAAGACCAAAAAGGTCGTTCCGTGATCAAATCGGTGACATTTTAGAAACACGTCAGGTCAAGAGCATCCGAGACCAACGAGCATGTATGAAGAGGTTAATGAATGTTGATGAAGCAAAAGAGGTATGTCAGGTCCGTAGCAAGTTTACTGAAATAAAGTGGTCTCTGCCCTACCCCTATAAATTGACAGAAAGTCCAATAAAATATTTTTTGCATTCTGTTTACGTAAGTGACATTAGGGGAATACCTACTTCTTGTGAATTACCCCAGAGTTTGTTGTCGAATTTTTATTTTAAAACTGCATAACAAATCAATAGCAGAGAAAAAGATAATGCAAGGCAATATTAAAACTACTCCATTGGAAATATTTTTTTTTAAGAGGAGGAGATCGAGCATGCCGTACAGCTGAAGGAAAGTAAAACCACCTCACAGACATACAAAACGGAAGGGGTGTTACAAACGTTCCCGTGTGGTGCCTGGTTAGAATAGCACCTCCCCCTTTCTTCCCGTGGGTGTCGTAAGAGTCGACTCTGGGAAAGGGTTAGTGTATTGTGGGCGGTGGGCTAGCAACCTGTCACTGCAATATCACGTTTAACCATCTGGTTACCCTGAAATTGCTAAACTGGATTTTTGAATTCACATGCTCTGCCTACCCCTCTTGGGAATACAGGCGTGAGAATATGTATGTATGTATGTTACAAACATGTTGCCTACCCTTTAAGGGACAAAGAGGGTTATTCTTTTAAAGTCTCAATGTCGTCTAAAGCGTACCTAAACCTCCCTTACGACATCCACTGAAGAAATTGTAGACAATTTCTTCCACACGGTCAATTTCAATCTATATATATAAAAGGAGAAACTGACTGACTGACTGACATATCAACGCACAGCCTAAACGGCTAAACGTAGGCACTTGAAATTTGGAAGGGACGTAGCTTAGGTACCGTAGAGGTGCACTAAGAAAGGAATTCCCGAAATTCCCACGGGAACGTGAATTAGCGGGAAAATCCCGTTGTATGAAAAATCTAAACCGCTTAAGTTACACGCTTGAAATTTGGCGTGCAGGTACCTTAGTAAACTTCTAGCTTAGTTGCAACAGGATATTGCGAAATTCCCACGGAACGGGAATTAGCGGGAAAATCCCGTTGTATGAAATATCAAAAACCGCTTAAGTTAGACGCTTTCAATTTAGCATGCAGGTACCTTAGTAAACTTCAAGCTTAGTTGCAACAGGATATTGCGAAATTCCCACGGGAACGGGAATTAGCAGGAAAATCCCGTTGTCTGACATACTTAGGTACACCCCTCATTTTAGAGAAGTTATGTATTATAAAAAATCCGAGATCTCTTCTGTGTCATTCTGAACTTAATGCGAGCGAAGCCGCGGGCAAAAGCTAGTCGTTTATAATGAAATACGGCTTATGTGAAATCCTATTTAACATTGCAAATATTGCTACGTATCGGTTTTCACAATTTATTGGTGTTTGATTATTTTACGCGGTTGCGTTGGCTTTGGAACCACAGTGCAATAAAGGGTTTAATTTAGGGAAATTGTTTATTTTGTTTGGTTTACGAATTTGTTGGGTTATCCGAGCTTGATAGATTTCATTGTAACCTGATTTTGTATGCTGGAAACAATTGGACATGTTATACATACATACATACATATTCTCACGCCTGTATTCCCAAGAGGGGTAGGCAGAGCACATGAATTCAAAAATCCAGTGCCTCGTTTAGCAATTTCAGGTAACCAGATAGTTAAACGTGATATTGTAGTGTCAGGTTGCTAGCCCATCGCCCACAATACACTAACCCTTTCCCAGAGTCGACTCTTACGACACCCACGGGATGAAAGCGGGAGGTGCTATTCTAACCCGGCACCACACCACATGTTAGAGGTATAAGTGCATGTATTGTGTCGGGTTTAGGCGCAGCGCAGACGACAGTGTTTTGTGCGATCGAGTCTGTGGAGCAATAAATTCTCTGAATGGCGCGCTGACGTTTCCACGAAACTCTGAATGGAAATTCCTGGAACCTGTCAGCGCGCCATTCAGAAAATTTATTGCTCCACAGACTCGATCGCACAAAACACTGTCGTCTGCGCTGCGCCTTAGTATCACACTATTTCTCCCGTGGATGCCGTAATAGCGACTAAAGAAATAGGTTAAAGTATTTAAGCGACAGGCTAGCAACCTGTCACTTATACCCGCATATTTAAAACCTAAAAAGTAAGCTAGAAGTGGCTACGAAACGTGATATTCATGGATTTATCTAAGTAGCCTTTAGTGTGCTCTGCTTACCCCGTTTGGGAATACAGGCGTGATGTACACATACATATTCTCACGCCTGTATTCCCAAGAGGGGTAGGCGGAGCACATGAATTCAAAAATCCAGTGCCACGTTTAGCAATTTCAGGGTAAACAGATGGTTAAACGTGATGTGTGATGGTGTGTAGATAAATTCATCGATACATTATACGATATACAATCACGCTTATACTTCCCACGCATTCCAGCGACTTCCCGCGCATTCCAGCGACTTCTCGAGCAGTCGCGGGAATCCTCGCGCCTTCTCTACCGAGCGGGTTGCTGCGCTTCGCCACCCTTCGCCGCTCTTCTGGTGTGAATTGAGCCTAATGTGAAGTTTAAGGTCCCTGGTTCGACCCTTTGTTCGTCTTGGATGTTTATCTAGATATCGGTATAAGTAAGTTTATCCGTTATCTAGTACCTATGACACAGGCATTAAATTGCCTAATTTGGGACTAGGTGATTGGTGTAATTATTGTCCAATGAATGATGAATGATTTAAAGGTATGTAGCGTTTCGTGTGCTTTGCCCCATTTAAGAGATTGATTCCTTCTTCGGCACATTCCTTTTTGGACATGTTCCTTTTACAGCATATTCTTGTTTCGGCACATTCTAGTAGATCAATTATACTATGAGATACTTGTGACTTTGCTTGCGTAATAGAATAATATACATAATATTTATTAGTAAAATATTATATTTTAATAAATTAAATAAAAGACAAAAGACAAGTATTTCATAGTATAATTTATTTACTAAAGTGTGCCGAAACAAGAATATGCCGAAAAAGGAATCAATCATTTGAGAACCGCAGTGATGTATGTATGTATGTATGTAATCTAAACTATACCGAAGCCAGGTACCGTTGTAACCGGATTCTCTCTTGGCGACAGGAAACTTTGTCGTAATTTAAATTTTAAACAGCGGCCTCAGTCTTAAACAGGAACCGTTGGCTTCCGCACAATATCCGGGGCACAGATAAGAACAGAGCAGTCACTTACCAATTTAACGTTTGCGTCGGACAGAACATGTTTTTTTTTATCGTGTACCTAAACTTACACAGGATGGCCGACAATTGACGGAATATAATTTAACTAATGGTCGTTACGCGTCTGAAAATCCCTATGAAGTTTTCTCCTGCGAATTTTATGTAAAAAAATGAAAATCTAAAAATATTTCCCAGTCTTGTACTCCGGCTTTTAGTCAACTTCGAATTTTATTTGCGTACGGGACGTAAGAGTCAGTTCACACTGAGACGAGACGCGACGGGGCGCTGCACGAAAATTTTTAATAGAACAACTCAAAATATACTTTATTCGCTACACGATAAGGTTCACATTTCATTGTGAGCATTCAGGTACGTCGCACTGCGCCTCGAGACGTAGCGCGAAATCACCGGCCTCTTTATGCATCGCCGCGTCGCGTCTCGTCTCGGTGTGAATTGACCCTAAGGTTGATAAAACACGGGGCAATATGACATGAAAAGCGATGAAACATTTGTCTCCGACAAGGTCAATAATGAGAATTTTCAGGAAATATTTCGCTGTCTTCAGACGCGTATATCCGACCACTGGTTTAACTTACGGTCAATTTCCGGACACCCTGTATATCCAGGCAACTAAGGAAAACAATGTTTAGGTATGATTTAGGAAATAGGCTAGCATACAAACATACATCACGACTGTATTCTCAATTGGGGTAAGACGACATGAAACGAGACAAAGTAAATTAAATGGTTTTGTCTATGTATCATGTAAATTAAATAGTTTTATCTATGTTTCCGTGTGGTGTCGGGATAGACTAACACCTCTCCATTTCTTCCGTGGATGTCGTAAGAGGCGACTAAGGAAATAGGTTTAGGTATGTTTTAGGCGACTGGCTAGCAACCTATCTGGATACGCTCGGCGTATATGGACATAATATTTTTGCAAAAAAATGTGAAGGACCGTGCGATGAAATACTTATAAAATTACGTACACTTTTACAAGGGGTTTGGAGATAGGTAGGTTTATATTACGAGCGTTTGTGGTACCTGGGTGTGGCTGTGGCTGGAGTCTCAGTCTTGTATCCCAACAGTTGAGGCAGTACCGCGTGGCGGCAGGGGCTGGAGCCGCGGCTGCAGCGGCGGTCGTCGACGTAGGTACTTAAGTTCGTATTTAACAGCACTGGCCAGGCGTAACACAATGCAGTCTTGGCTTAGTCTGTCTATTTAACTAACACTAAAACACTAAATTTAATAACCAAAGCGGGAATGGAGCACAACGCGGCGTGGATTGTCACGGAAAAAGCGGCAATGACAACCATCTTGAAAAATGCTTGGTCTTCTAGAGGTCCAACCAATCACAGGCGGGAGTGTCATGGCGGTGCTTGGCCTGTCTCTTTCATTCCCACAAACGCATCGTAAGAGGAAGGGAGACAGGAAAACAGGAAGTAAAGTGTACGTAGTCAAAATTAATCCTATTAATTTTGTATTTAATAAAGCGCTTCCGGCGCGGCTAGAATTGGTTAACACGTAGAGAACTAGATGTCGCTAGTAGTTCAAAATCAAGTAAGCTGCGCAAACATTCCCCCCGCTTGAAGGATTCTCTTCAAAAACAACAAAAAAAAAAACTATCTATACGAATAAACTTAACTAATTAAACACCATGTATCCTACTGATTTGGCAAGGGACAAAGTCGAACTACAGGACGAAGATACGTCCCCGAGGAAGTCCTAACCTTAGCAACCCTTATCACACCATCCCTAGCTGGGAAAACCTCTTCTACTATACCTAAAGGCCAATGAAGTGTAGGCATATTGTCGCTCCTCACTATTACAACCGTGCCTACTGTAATAGGAAAAGCGGGTGTATTCCACTTCATCCGAGCTTGCAAGGTGTGCAAGTACTCTCGCTGCCAACGGTTCCAAAATGACTGAACTAACTTATCTAATAATGAGTAACGTTCTAACAAGTTCAGCCTATCACCCTCAATCTCACGAGCAGGTAAATATCTCAGTGGAGTCATAGTCAAAAAATGGGCGGGTGTCAAAACCATTGGTTCTGATGGGTCTGATGAATGAATTCTACATAGAGGTCTGGAATTCATCACAGCTTCTATTTGCGTGAGAACTGTGTTCATTTCTTCGATTGACAATATTTGATCGCCTATAACTCGAAAGAGATGCGTTTTCAAACTTTTTATATTCGATTCCCAGTTTCCGCCGAAGTGTGGTGCTGCTGGTGTGTTCAAATGCCAATCTATGCGATTTTCGGATAATGTATGAGCAAAGTCTGTATTGAAATGTTTAGACATTAAAAACGAATGTAGTTCACTTAAGTGTCTTTTAGCGCCAATAAAATTCGTGCCGTTGTCGGAATATATCCGAGATACCGGACCCCGGCGAGACAAAAACCTCTTAAACGCAGATAAAAAGCAGACGGTGCTGAGATCAGACGCTAATTCTATATGTGTAGACCGAGTGGTCATACAAACGAATAGGCAAACATACGCCTTTTGAGAGCGGACACCCCTGCTGCGGGTAGCAGTAACACGTAGTGGCCCAGCAAAATCAACACCTGTGTGAGAGAAGGCCTTCACGGATCGTACAACACGACAGGCTTTGTGATCGGACATTTCGGGACAATTTGATTTAGGTCGCAAGCGAAAGCAACGAAGGCACGAATATATTCGACTGCGCACAGCAGATCTGGCTGAAAATATCCAATAGTTATGACGCAACACTGACGACAACTCATCTTCTCCAGCATGGCAATACAGTTTGTGATAATAATCAACGATCAAATTAACTACGTGATGCTTCCCGGGCAATATTATTGGATGTTTTTGTTGAAAAGTTAAATTGAAAGCCTCGAGACGACCTCCAACACGAATAATACCGTTTTGAAGGAATGGTTTTAGACGTTGAAAAGCGCGCGAGCATAGTTTGTCAGTCTTCAAATTTTCCAACTCCTTGGCAAAACAGTGATGTTGTAGCGCTTGCAAGATCCTTTCTTCTGCAAAGTCTAAGTCTGAAGCTGAAATAAATTGACGGCGAGGCAGCAACTTACCCAAACGGAAAATGTAAACAACGCAGCGCAATAATTTTGACCATGATGATAGGCGTTCAGCTAACGAAAGCAGAAGAGGCGTGTCAGCTGGCGTTACAGTAACAAGTGAATGTATCTTTTCCTCGGGTGGCTTAGAAATTGATAACGGATCGAATGGTGCTACAGGCCAACAGTCAGGTTCGTGCTGGATCCAAATAGGTCCGTTGAACCAAAGTGGATGCTCTAAAATTTGTTGAGGCGTTAAGCCCCGCGACAGACAATCAGCGGGGTTTTCGGATCCGGAGACATGGAAAAAGCGGTCAGCGGCCAAGGCTGACTGTATTTTAGATACACGATTCGCTACGAATGTGCCCCACCTGTGAGGCGAGGAATGTATCCAACATAATGCGACCGTCGAGTCCGAAAAAGCATAAACATTATCAACAGCGATGCGACTGCTCAAAGTATCCAATACTATCCGAATGAGTTTTGATAATATCAGTGCGGCGCAGAGTTCAAGACGAGCTAATGAAACCGTTTTGGTAGGTGAAACTCGAGACTTAGAACACAAGAGGTGTGTGCTTATGTGGCCGTTGTTGTTTACATGTAGATACACTACAGCTCCATACGCTCGTTCGCTTGAATCTCCAAAGCCTACGATTGTTATTACACTATCAGCAACAACGCCAACGTGACGCGGTATCTGTAATCGATTTAGTAAACAGAGTTCCTTGCTGAACTTAACCCAAAGCTTAACGATCGCTTCAGGGGGTGCATCGTCCCAATCACATTTCAAAAGCCAGAGCTCCTTAATCAAAAGTTTTGCAAATAGGATAACCGGCCCAATGAAACCCATCAGATCCCACAGACGAGCTACACAGGAGAGTATAGTGCGCTTGGTGCATTTTTCACTAGGCTGCAAGACATCTAGCGAAAAACTATCAGACGTTGGGGACCAAGTAAGACCTAAAACCTTCTGATGGTCATCTTTGTCGAATTCTACGACCGCTGATAAACGATGAGAAGGCGGTATAGTGTTTAGTACCACGGGAGAGTTACTGTTCCATTTTACAAGGTCGAACTGCCCCTTTTTTAAAAGCGCGATGACTTCTCTTGCCGTTTCAATAGCGTCTGTGTCCGAATCTAAACTATACACATAGTCATCCATGTATAACGAGTGCATTAGTGCATTTTTCGCGAGAGGAAAGAGATTACCCTCGTCTTCTATAAGTTGCTTAATGGTACGTAGCGCAAGAAATGGGCTAGACTTAAGTCCGAAACAAACGCGATTGAACTCGAACACGGTTATCGGATCATTTGGGTCAAATCTATATAGGATGCGTTGGAATTTACGATCCTGTTCATGAACTCCAATGCAGAGAAACATTTGTCTGATGTCAGCACATAACGCTACTTTAAATAAGCGGAAATTTAAAATGATTTCAAACAAATTACCTTGCAGATTCTCACCACCATGAAGGATATCATTAAGTGAAATGGACGTACTAGTTTTAGCGCTGGCATCCAGGACTGCACGTAATTTGGTCGTGGTTTTATCTCCGCGAATAATCCCATGATGGGGTATTATATACGATGGCTGCGGCTCCTCAGTCTCAGTTGGTGCGGGTGTCAAATAACCTTTGGCAATATAATCTCGAATGACATCGTCGTAAGCTTGTTTGAAATCGGGGTCAGCATTCATTTTTCGTTCTAAGCACAAAAAACGTTTTTTCGCAATGCAGTAAGAATCACCGAGGGATGAAGGATCCTCTTTGAAAGGCAGGGTAACGATATAACGTCCGGTTATAGGGTCGCGAGTGGTATTATCAGTATATATATTTTCACATAGTTGATCGTCGGGATGCCTGACTCGAGGTTCATTGACCTCTTCTAATTCCCAAAATTTTTGAACCATGTTGTCAATAGACTGAGGAACAACACAACAGCAAGAAACTGACGAAGTGTTATGAACACTGGCGGGCGCACTGCCTATCACTACATAACCAAGCACTGTTTCTAACGCGTAGGGTGAGCCGTAAGGACTAGTAACCCTGTCATTCAATAAAAGTAGTGGAAACAGAGACGCACCAATCAACATATCGATGTCGCCCGTAATCGTGTAAGTGTCGTCGGCCAGCGGCAGCGAATCAAAATAACTTAGCATTGACCGATCTACAGCGACATTAGGTAATTGGTCAGTTATTTTGTCCACGACTAATGTTTCCAGATCGAAACTCAAATTTCGATCGAAGAGGGAAAAGAATGTCACATTAACAAGCGAATTTACGTCCTTACTCGATCCAGCTATTCCTCTTACGGTGATGTTTTTCTCGTGCGTATTTAACCCTAATCGAATACAACAGTCTCGCGTTATAAAACTGCTTTGCGATGCACTATCTAAAAGACAACGTACTAAACGTTCCTGACCATTACAATCATAAACTATGACACGCGCCGTAGCCAGTAACACAGTGGTAGGTACGGATTTGTTAGCGTTCGTACTACTACAATTGTTAACGGAGTAGTTACACCCTGATGTCGCGGCGTTGTACTCGGCAGGAGTAGTAGCGCGGGACCGCAGTAATTGTTGCTGCTCTTGCGAAGCGAGTGAAGAAGCGGGCGCGGGGGTGTGCATAAGCGGAGCGGGTGATAACGCCGGCGCGGCATCGAACTGCGCCGGGGCGGGGTGCGAGTGTGAGCGCAAGTGCGAGTGCGAGATCGAGTGCGAGTGCGAGAGCGAGTGCGAGAGCGAGTGCGGGGTGGACGCGAACGCCGGCGCGGCAGCAAGCCGTGCCGGGGCGGGGGGTGCTAGCGAAGTGGACGAATACGCCGGCGCTTTAACAAACTGCGCCGGGGCGGGTTGCGCAAAATTAGGAGCGAAAGCCGGCCGATTTTCACGTGGCGGCGCTGGTGAGTCGAAAGTTGACGATGACATAGGTTCAAATTCATACATTGAAGTGTTACTTAGAAGCGCTGGAACCGATACACTATTTTCAAAATGAAGCATCGTATGATGCTTGTTATTGCATTTACGACAAGAACTATTAGAGTTGCAGTCTATAACTCTGTGCTTTTGACTCAAACAATTTAGGCAATAGTTTACAGATTTAACAAATTTATATCGGTCTCCGGGCGTCATCCGTTGAAACCCTGGACACCTATACAGCTGTTCGTGCGCCGCGGGCGCCGCGCACAGCGCGCAGCCGGCGCCGGCGGGCGCGGGCGCGGGCGGCGTAACCATGCGATTCTGTTCCTCAACATTCAAATACGAATGTGTATTTTTCCACGACTTAAAGGCGTCCGCATGATCCGTAACTTTCTTAATAGTTTGTACAGATTTTGTATTGGTGCGCTGTAACACTTTAATGTGTTTACGAAGGAATGACATTAGACTACTGAAGGTAGGTATTTCGATATCACGGTTGTCCATCTCGAACAAGTGAACAATTTCTGGGTCTAATTTTTTCGATGTTATATGTAGCAATAGGTAATCGTATAAATCAGGCACCTTTATATTGTCTAACGCTGCCACCGACGATGACAATTTATCTACGAAATTCTCTAGATTTTCGGCATTGGTTGAACCTAATTTCAAATTTAATATTTGGTCGAAATAAGCGGTAGTCTGCGCTCTTTTGTCCTCGTATTTTTGTATCAGACTTTCGTAAATTAATGCATAGTTTTCCGCGCATGGAGTGATCCCAGCACAAATAGATTGCGCTTTCCCCGTCAGTTTACCTATTAAATAGTACAATTTTTCTGTATCGCTGAGACAAGAATTTTCATGTACTGTCGTTCTAAAACTTGCAAAGAAAAGCGGCCAAACTCGCGGATCTCCATTGAATTCGGGTAACTCCATAGGCGGTAGCTTCGGGCCTATACGACGTTGATCAGATTTGTCAGATTGGGTATGCGGTTTTACGGCGCATGAGCCGATCAATTTCGAATGTCGACGTTTTATGTGACAATAAATGTCTTCAAAAGCCAACCAAGTACTATGGTTCGGCTGGGTATTGGGTTTCAAGGTCATCTGAAACTCATTTATCTGCTCGAGTGTTTGAAGGTATTTATCACGTATCGACTCTAAAGTTTCGATGCTAGTAAGGAACAATTCGACAGATTCCTCATTATCTAATTTATTCGACGTGGAATAAATCGACTGTATACGCTCAAAATACGCGGCCCGTCGCGATTCTAAATTTCTAATTTTTTCTTCAGTCATTTTGGATTGAGAACGCGTTAAACAGTTGAGAGGCACAAACATACAATGGATAACTACCTACCTACTACCTACGCCAGCGAGAATTCGAACTAACTACCTAGATGCAATGCGTGCAAACTTACCTACGCGATTGTATGATCGAGAATAAAGCGACAAACTATGTACCTACCTAACTAACCGTTTAGCGAGCACGACAAACAAATAAACAAGTTAAGTTGCATAATGGAAACTATCAAAACTTATACGCTTATATTACTAGGTACATAAGCGTCGAGGTATTTCCCAGAAAAGATCGATTGACGAGGTTATTTTTACCTACTTATTATACACATGGACACGTAAATACAACAATAGCAATTTAAGTCTATCGAAGGTTCAGTTTAAAATATCCGGTTCGATTGGGGCCATTTAATGGATACGCTCGGCGTATATGGACATAATATTTTTGCAAAAAAATGTGAAGGACCGTGCGATGAAATACTTATAAAATTACGTACACTTTTACAAGGGGTTTGGAGATAGGTAGGTTTATATTACGAGCGTTTGTGGTACCTGGGTGTGGCTGTGGCTGGAGTCTCAGTCTTGTATCCCAACAGTTGAGGCAGTACCGCGTGGCGGCAGGGGCTGGAGCCGCGGCTGCAGCGGCGGTCGTCGACGTAGGTACTTAAGTTCGTATTTAACAGCACTGGCCAGGCGTAACACAATGCAGTCTTGGCTTAGTCTGTCTATTTAACTAACACTAAAACACTAAATTTAATAACCAAAGCGGGAATGGAGCACAACGCGGCGTGGATTGTCACGGAAAAAGCGGCAATGACAACCATCTTGAAAAATGCTTGGTCTTCTAGAGGTCCAACCAATCACAGGCGGGAGTGTCATGGCGGTGCTTGGCCTGTCTCTTTCATTCCCACAAACGCATCGTAAGAGGAAGGGAGACAGGAAAACAGGAAGTAAAGTGTACGTAGTCAAAATTAATCCTATTAATTTTGTATTTAATAAAGCGCTTCCGGCGCGGCTAGAATTGGTTAACACGTAGAGAACTAGATGTCGCTAGTAGTTCAAAATCAAGTAAGCTGCGCAAACACTATCACTATTCTACCTCTTCCATCTTTGCAAACCTAAAATTGTGCTAGAAGTGGCTGCGAAGCGTGACATAGTCATAATCATGGTTTTGTCTATGTCACGTTTCGTGTGCTCTGCCTACCCCATTTGGGAACGCGGGCGTGATTGTATGTATGTATGGAGGTATGTATGTTTATGTATCGTTCGTGCGCTCAGCCTACCCCATTCGAAAAATAGGCGTCATTTATGTAGGTATGTATTACATTTAATATATAAAAAAAACTGGCCAAGTGCGAATTGAATTCACTTACGAAGGGTTTCGTACCAAAAACAGTTAAAAAAGACACCATTTTTCCATGGGACCCCCTCATTTTTTTGTTGTTGTTAGTATTTTTTAATGTAGTGACAATATGAACACATAACCTGTGAAAATTTCAACGGCCTATTCTTTCTTGAGATGCAGATCGCAGAATGGTGACCACTAAAAACAGTTAAAATATCGCGTTTCTTCAATGGAAGCCACCCTTAATTAATATTATTATTTTAATTTTAGTATTTTTTGTTATAGCGGCAACAGAACTACATCATCTCTGAAAATTTCAAGTGCCTAGCTTGTACCGTTCTTGAGATACAGCCTGACAGATGGATAGTCTGACAGACAGACAGACAGACAGCGAAGTCTCAGTAATAGGGTCCCGTTTTCACCCTTTGGGCATGGAACCCTAAAAATCAGCGTTTTTTTCAAAGCGCTCTAACTTTTTCTAACAACGCTCGTAAATTTTGCAAGACGTCAGTTAGCGATATGCCTTCCTGTAATTATAAACTGGATATTCCTATGCTGATCACATCCTTTCGTTAAAGGAAAACATTTTCAACTTCCTGTATGTTATCTGAAAGTTGGTTCCGTGTCTTGGAAGCGACTTGTGAAACCAATTTTAGATTGTCAAAGGATTAAATTGAGTTAGATCAAAATTTTGCATCTACGTTAAGAAATGGTTAGAGTTACATTCATACATCACCCTTGTAATCCCCAATGGGGTTGACGGAGCACACAAAACGTTGCGTACATAAAACCGTATCATGTTATACAGTTTTAGGTTAGAGGTCAAATCATTCGTTTAATTAAAAAACATGTCACACAAACCACAACAAATAAAACAAACAATATCAATAAAATAAACCGCCCCGCGCCACTCCAGGTGCAAAAGTGCCCAAAACACTAGCCGCGTTACCGCGTTGAACCGCGACGGACAGCCTTTGCATCAGGAATGACCCAGAGCGGTGGTCAAGACCCCTCTCCCGAAGACGACGCCCCACTTCCTTCAAAAAAATAATTGTTGTTGTTACTCTTTATTACACATAAAACAATTACATAGAACAATATAACAGAAAAACAGTCTTAAGTGCAAAGGCGAACTTATCCCCGAGGGGATCTCTACCAGTTAACCTTCGGGCGATTGACAGGAAAATTGGAACGAGCAGACATACAAACAAAATAAGAAAAAAAAGGATATAAAACCTAAAACTACTTAATATAAACAGACAAGTAATTGCTTCGGAGCCCCAACAGCCCGTCGTCTCCACCGCCATAGGCACGAACAAATAATTTCCAAGACCCGAGTATTTCTCATGCTTCCGCTCAACAGCCATCTCTGCAGCAGCCCCCCCC
>BHDV01007923.1:553326-574736 GCA_005406045.1 Adoxophyes honmai | reverse complement strand
TATGTAAGTTTACCATAATAAATAACCGAGGAATATCCGTCGGGGGCTGCCTTTCCTATATGAAATTTCAACAAAAATTTAATCGTACTCATAACTGTATTTTATGTCGTCATTAAACATCTAAAATTCTTCAATAATTGTATTCAAGCTACTATAAATACTTTAGCTTGGTTAATGGCAGCCCCCGACGGATATTCCTCGGTTATTTATTATGGTTTAAGTCGGGGTTTTGAGTTATTTTATTCTTTTTCGATGAGATTTTAACCGTCGTGGGTGTTTTTCAAAATTTTTAATTTTGTTTTTTATGGAGATGTGTTATTCTATCCCGGCACCAGAATGGCCAACTTTAAACAATACGCTTACTGCTGGTAGCCGGTGGGATGCCATGACGCCATTACAAATAATAGACGCAATTGTTACACGCATACATCACGCCTTTATCCCAAATGGGGTGGACAAGGCACACATAACGCTAAATATACATAAACATGTTCCGAAGCCACTTCACAGTAACGGTGTTATTAGTGTAAATTTAAAAACCGGCCAAGTACGAGTCGGACTCACGCACTGAGGGCTCCGTACAAGCCGATTACAACGCCATCTAGTGACAGATTTTCGAAGTAATGATAAATTTTAATTTTATTTATAAAAAAAAACTACTTGGTAGATTTTCTTCAAACCAATTTTCGTTGATAGTTTTTATGGTAATGTACATCATATATTTTTTTTAGATTTATCACTCTTTTATTTTAGAAGTTAGAGGGGGGGACACAACTTTTTCAACTTTGGAAGCGTCTGTCGCGCAAACTATTCACTTTAGAAAAGTATGATGTTAGAAACCTCAATATCATTTTTGAAGAGCTATCCATAGATACCCCACACGTATGGGTTTGATGAAAAAAAAAATATTTTTTTTTCAGTTCCATGTATGGGGAACCCTAAAAAAATATTGCTTTTTTTAAAACTTTGTGTCACAATCTTAATGCGGTTCACAGAACACATCTACTCACCAAGTTTTATTAGTATAATTCTCATAGTTTCGGAAAAAAGTGGCTGTGACATACGGACGGACGGACGGACAGACGGACAGACAGACAGACATGACGAATCTATAAGGGTTCCGTTTTTTTGCCATTTGGCTACGGAACCCTAAAAATACACAAACTGCGAGCCTGTAATTCGAACCTACGTCCCTCTGCTTGAGAAGCTGTTGGTCAAACCGCTAGACCACCATGCTCATTCCAGAGACCTTGAAAAATCTTTAGCCTATTGATTCGCCCAATGCCATGCCACCGTTTTCGGCCCAACTCATTGGTATTCTGCAAGCAATACATCCGCTGTACTCTAATATACATAGCCTAGATCAATACTGGTAGGAAAATATACATAGCTGCGGTGCGGTCAGAGTGCTAAGATTTAAAACAACAAGATTAGTAGGTAATTATAAACTAGCGACCCGCCTCGGCTTCGCACGGGTACAATGCTAATTCAAGTAGGTACATACATCCGTACCAATTTGTTTGTTTGTCCGTCTTTCACGGCTAAACGGAGCGATGGATTGAAGTGATTTTTTAGGTAGAGATAGTTTAGGGCATGGAGAGTGATATAGGCTACTTTTTGTCTCTTCAAAAGCCCCCATTTCCCTAAAGTAAGGGGTGGAAGTTTTCAATGTAGAAAGCTATAAAATTGGTACGTGTGCTATCTCTTCTGTGATACCCCGAATTTAACGCGAGCGGAGCCGCGGGCAAAAGCTAGTACCATACAATCAAGTCTGTATTCCAAAATAGGGTAAGCAGAGTACTCGAAACGTATCGTAGACAAGCCATGCCCATTTCACATTCAGTGGCCACGTTCAGCATAATTTTAGGTTTAATGATAGTGACAGGTTGCTAGCATGTCGCCTAAAGCATACCTAGACCTAATTGTTTCTTCTTTAGTCGCCTCTTACGACGTCCACGGAAGAAATGGGGGGGGTGTATTCTAACATGACACCAATTTAAGAAAGGTGCACGCTTACATTTTGTACGCCGTATTATTTGTACGTAAACTGACTTAAGTACACATGTGTGTTACTGGCTTGAATTTAAAAAATATACATACATACATACATACATATTTTCACGCCTGTATTCCCAAGAGGGGTAGGCAGAGCACATGAATTCAAAATCCAGTGCCACGTTTAGCAATTTCAAGGTAACCAGATGGTTAAACGTGATATTACAGTGATAGGTTGCTAGCCCATCGCCCACAATACACTAACCCTTTCCCAGAGTCGACTCTTACGACACCCACGGGAAGAAAGGGGGAGGTGCTATTCTAACCCGGCACCACACGGGGCATTTAAAAAATATCACTATGATGAAATGGGATTCAGGTCAAAAGTGTCATCTTAATTCCAGACAATGTAAGCAACAATCGCTTGAGCTTCTCAACCTAACCGAACCTTAACAACACTCGTCCAAAAAATGGAATATTTCGACGTCAGCCGCGTATCCCGAGATCGCGTGCTTTGAAATATAATATTTATTACCTCGAGCCCCTACAGACGGAGCCGTGGGATATTTATAGTATCTGACAATGAAATATGCCGGTTATTTTTGGGGGTATTTTTATGTTTTCTTTCAGTTGACTTGACGATCTGCCGACTGAGCGCTATTCAAGTTGGGCGCGAGATAGGATATACATACATACATATTCCCACGCCTGTATTCCCAAGAGGGGTAGGCAGAGCACATGAATTCAAAAATCCAGTGCCACGTTTAGCAATTTCAGGGTAACCAGATGGCTAAAACGTGATATTGCAGTGACAGGTTGCTAGCCCGTCGCCCACAATACACTAACCCTTTCCCAGAGTCGACTCTTACGACACCCACGGGAAGAAAGGGGGAGGTGCTATTCTAACCCGGCACCACACGGGAATAGAATATACTTTTATTTAACTGAAAACGTCTTTTCGGGTTTATATTTACTAACATATATATGTACATACAATATAATCACGCCTGTGTTCCCAAGTGAGGTAAGCAACGTGACATAGACAAAACCATGATTATGGCTACTTCACGCATTGCAGCCACTTCTAGCATAGTTTTAGGTTTGAAAACAGATGAAAAAGGTATAATAGTCAAGTAGAGGTAAGCTACTGTTACACATGCTCATTTCAAGCATGAAAGCATGCTTCTATTGAGCAGTTGCTACTTAGTGGCATGTGTGTCGGAACGTTGCTCAAAATTAGCATGCTCATTTCGAGTTTGATTGAAAATCGACAGGCGTGCGATTTTTGAGCATGCTAACTGCGGCGCGGGCCGCGGGGGTTAAACGAGGGGTTCTTTAAGCGCGTCTAAACAGCATTTGAGCATACTTATTCAGGAGCATAACCTACTCATAAGCATGCTCATATAGAGCATACTCAATACTTAGCACGTTTTTTAGCATGCTATTTTAGAGCATGTGTAACAGTAGCTTTATATAACACCTCTCCATTATTACCGTGAATGTCGCATAAAGCGACTTCGCAAATAGGTTTAGGTATATTTTAGGCGACAGGTCAGCCTGTCACTATTGTACTTTTTCATCTATGTTTAAACAATGCTAAATATGGCAGCGAAGCTTCAAATAATCACGGTTTTGACTATGTCTATTTCTATTATTCTTAACCTATTTCCTTAGCACCTCTCCCTTTCTTCCCGTGGGTGTCGTAAGAGTCGACTCTGGGAAAGGGTTAGTGTATTGTGGGCGATGGGCTAGCAACCTGTCACTGCAATATCACGTTTAACCATCTGGTTACACTGAAATTGCTAAACATGGCACTGGATTTTTGAATTCATGCAGAGCCTACCCCTCTTGGGAATACAGGCGTGAGAATATGTATGTATGTATGTATTTCCTTGGTCGCCTCTTACACCTTCCACAGAACGAATGGAGAGGTGTTATTCTATCGTGACACCCCACACGATGTATTGTACAGTCAGGGAATCTGAATGTTTAGCAGGTTGACCGCCTTCATAATTTGTTCGCATTATAGGACAAACTTCACCATGAAGTTCAATATTGAGTATTTATGTCATGCAACTGGCTGGAAATAGTAATAAGGCCAATTTTAGAAGTATCTTAACCTTCTAAATATCCAATTTCCCTGACTATACTACTGAAAAATATGCATTTAAGAAACCTTAACCTTCCTTAACCACTTTTTACGACATCCACGGAATAGAGTGAATTCTAAAACCGAAAAGATTTGATTTCCAAAAAAAAACCAGCAGCGACTGCATGAGCTCAAGATTCAATTTGTCTTGAAACAGCTAATTATTCAATCTATTTAGTTTAAGAACAAAGGCTTTTATTTATTGTTAATCAACAATAAATTTTATGGGGTCTGCTCGGTCTAAGTCACGATTGTAATTCCCCTTATCAGGGGTGGAGTACACTGTAATCTTTGACAGAGGCTCGGGTACGCGCCATTTTGGAATGGAACTTTAAAATTTGAATTTCTGTTGCAGTTTGGATTTGAAAGAATGACTTCTCACTTACCATTATTAAAAAAAACACACATTCATCACGCCTGCATTCCTAAATAGGCAGAGCACACGAAACGCTATTTAGACAAAACAATGAATACTTCTCGTTTCTTAGACACTATACTTGCATATTTGTAACTGAATTTTAAGCTGGCAGAGCGTCTAGTGTGTTCAATTCGATGGTACAGTCGTTAACGAAATCGTTTGCGAGTTGTCGCGGAATGTATGGAGACTTGTCGACCGTGGCATTTGTGCAAACGTTCCGCTGGCGGCGCTGTCTCGCTTTCCATACAATTTTGCGATAACTCGCAAACGAATTCGTTAACGACTGCACCATCGAAATGAACACACTAGACATACAGGTATATTAGTGATAGGTAGTCAGCCTATCGCCTAAAATAATATCCTTAGTCGCATCTTACGACATCTACGGAAGAAATGGGAAAGAGTTGTTCTAAACCCGTCATCACACGGGACACGGACTTAAAATTAAAATTGAACTGTTTTTTGTTGTTACGGTTTATGTTTGGATTTATAATAATTGAATTTTGTAAGAAACGACTTAGGAAATAGGGTAAAGGAATATTTTAGGCTATAATTATGTCTCTATTTTACGTCTTAACTGAAATGCTTTAAAAATGCTAAAACAAGACAATTTAATAAATAAAGCGCGAAATAGTCATGTTTTTTCTACGCACCATTTTAATGCCATGCCTTACATCCGAAAGTTTTTTTTTACTTTTGACGTAACTACACCTTGGCTCACTAAGTCAACCATTTGAACTGTTATTTTTAAAACTAAAACATTTTGCTTTTTTGTAATGCATTTTTTATCTGTTGTTTAAGTAAGCAGCATGTTTTATTAGTAAGTAGAATTATATGTAGTTGAAGAACCAATATGAAAAATTTCTGTATGTATTTTGCTTTTTCTCACAGAATTCTCACAGAAAACCGTACCAATTATAATAAAAACCAGAAAATATTTTAACTTAGTTTCTTGGACGAATTAGAATTTATCTCACCGGGTATTAAAAGTTAAAAGCCTTATACCCGCTCCTAAGGGCCCCCAACCACCGGGGCTGAGTAAATCTGCCATTCAGAACTAATGGTCTTCGCCCTTACGATATAAATCTTCAATATCCTCCGAGATTTGGGCAACGACTCGGCACTGTTAATGTTTCGTGAGGCTCTGAAGTTACTTAATTGGGAGTAATTATTGATTAATTCAATTAATTACTGTTAATTCAAGGCCACGGCATTTTTAGTAACACTGTAACACTGATTTATTTAAGAGGATTACGTTTCATTTTAAAGTAGTGTGGAGCAGTGTGGAGTTAGCTTACATACATACATAATTCTTACGCCTGTATTCCCAAGAGGGGTAGGCAGAACACATGAATTCAAAAGTTTAGTGCCACTTTTAGCAATTTCAGGGTAAGCAGATGGTTAAACTTGATATTGCAGTGACAGGTTGCTAGAGTCTGGCCAACGAAAGCGTGACCTGAGAAAACGCGGCAAATTTAAAAATCTTTACGGGGTATTACTAACTATAGTATAAATAGAAGATTTTATCATTTAGTTTGAAAACAATTTACTAAACAAGATTGTCACGTACCAAAACAGTTTTCTCCTACTATAGTTAGTAAGTAATACCGCAAGATTTTTTTAATTTGCCGCGTATTCTCAGGTGACGCTTTCGTTGGCCAGACTCTAGCCCATCCCCCACAATATAGTGTGGAGTTAGATTAGGAATAATTCGATTGTATTTAAGTATAGGTGTGTAGTAAGTATGTACTATTTTTTTATTTTTTAGGATACCTTTTCTTCTTCTTTTTAGTGTTTAGGATAATAGTATTTTATTGTAACGTAATATTGCCATTTGTAATAATTATTATTACGTAATTTGAAAAAAGAACTGTTGTGTAAAATAAATGTTTCAAGAGTCTTATGTTGCTAATGGAAATAAATAATATATTTGTTTGTATGTTATCTGTTGACCCCATAGACTTGATTGTTTGGGGTCTGCAAGGCCGTATTTTAATCAATTTAGTTTAGCGAGTGTCCCAAGGGACCCCGTTTCCTAGTTAACCACTTCTGTAAGTTTAACACTTCAAACTTTGACAAAACCTTTGCACGAGTGACAATGTCTGATGAATTAAGTGAAATTAAGCACAAGTAAGTTTTCTGGTATCTTGTGATGAGGTGAAATGATTTATTTTAATGTTAAATTGGATAACACCTCTTCATTTCTTCCGTGGATGTCGTAAGAGGCGACTAGGAAGGATGCTTTAGGCGACAGGCTAGCAACCTGTCACTGTTATACCTGTTCCACGTGATTTTTAAACCTAAATTTATGCTAGAAGTGGCGGCGAAGCGGGAAATAGTTTTGGTTTTGTCTGTGTCATGTTTCGGGAGCTCTGCCTACTCCATTTAAGTATCTAAAATTTTGGCGGCAAACGCAAATGCCAGAAACAAAATTGCGCATCGTTTTCCAATAGGCTAGATGACTAGAAAAAACTATTTAGTCCGTCAGATAGACTACGAAAAAATATTGTACCCATATTTTTTCTTTTATTTGACAGACGAAAAACGACGATAATACAGAGCCCAAAGATTCAAGATTTGAGTACAATTTTTACTCAAACGTGACGTCACGAGCCCCCACTTAGGAATTTTGATGATCTTGTACCTTTGTCGATGTTTAATTATTTAATAAACTAAAAAATATGTGTCTCATTTTTTTCTATAATCTAACTTACGGACTAATTAGAATGATATTATTTTTAACCCTGTCATGATCCCTATTGTGTTCTAATTTTGATTTTTTTGTTTTATTCTTTCAATCATCATTTAACTCGAAAAACGGCAATCAATGCATTCGTGCGGTTCAAAAATTCATTTGTTTTATGATGTTCGAAATTTGAAGTTTTGGAATCGATTCAATATCAGAATGCCACAGGACTAGACTAGACCCCGGTATCTTGTCGCAAAGGTTTTGTTTTTCAGTAGAGTATGAAATTTTTTTTATCGACTAATGTAGATGTCGATACTTTTTGACACTGATAATTTCCAAGAGATGTCACTAGGTACTATTTATTACTTTTGTATTAAGATATATATAATAATAAACGAAGAAATAGAAGCCTAGGTTGAACACCAATTTAGGATTACTCATATTTTTTCCGCAATAGAGACGATAAACTTTACGCAACTGTACATTTTCAGTGTAAATAACAGTTATCTAGGGATTATTGTGATGTCAAACTGAACGTTTTAATAGAATTTCAGTATATACTTAAAATGAGAAAATTCAAGTGCATTATTAAACATCGATATAAAGGTCGATAAAAAAAATATCCATATTCTACTGAAAAACAAAATCTTCGCAACAAGATAACGGGGTCTACACAGAACACAGGTTTTCAAATGTAGTCAAGTTGCTTATTGCGTAAAATGTTTTATAGGTAGGTACATTATGTGTGTATGCAGATAAACAATAATAATTGTCAGGCCATTATATAGAGCCAGGCAAATAGCTATCAGAGGATTATGCAAACATAGTGTTATGTCATTCGTAATTATATAATGATGATTGCATTATACCTATGCATGGCAGTTGTATATGCTTGGTCTTAAGTGGTTTTACATTTTGATAGGCTAAAGTACTTGCAACGGTAATGGACCGGGTGTCAGAGAAAAATGACGCTTATTATGTAGGTGATATAAACTGTAAGGCCGGCCACATACATTCGGAATTTTTCCGTTCGGAATCTCGAATCGGGATTCCGAACGGAAAAATTCCGAATGTATGTGACCGGCCTAATAGGAGTATTTTTACTAATCTTTAACTAAATTTGAAGAGAAAACTGATATGAAATGATCTCTTGAAATAGCTAACTATATATCTATGAACAAAACATGCAATAACATAATGCTCATATTCCCAAATAGAGTAGGCAGAGCATTAGTACCTAATATTGCCTACTTAGATAGAACCAAGGGTATTTCATACAGTTTGTCACAATTTTTGGTTCAAAGATTAATTAATTATGTGCAATTGTGCATATTTTTATACGTACAATCACGCCTGTGTTCCCAAATAGGGTAGGAAAAACACGTCAAATGTGACATAGACTAGGCTATGATTAAGACTTTTTCACACTTCGCAGTTACTTCTAGCATATTTTTAGGTTTGAAAACATGTGGAATCCATCCTCGATTTCAGGGCCATTTTGGAGAAAGTTGTACCAAGTTATATATCTTTTTTTTGTCAGAACCGAGAGCACATATAGTTAAAAAAATTACCCATTTCTGTTTATTGTTACCTTTTTATACACTTTTTGTATAACAGTCACAGAATGGCATCTTAAAATTTGTAAATATGAAAAATTGGATTGTTGTTTTAATTTGCATCGAAAGCGCCTATAATTCTATTAACCAAAGAAATTTACAACTTTTCTATGAAATAACCCTTTAACTAGTTCGTAGTTTTATGACGCAGCTCTCTACAATGTTAATTACCAGGAATTCTATTTACCTATGTATTATACTTAGTTTCTAGAAAACTAGCTGGGAAAATGAGACGAACAATGGAATCGCGAAATAAATGACGTTTCGTATTGAACTGGAAAAGTGTTATCTAATACATACATACATCGCGTCTGTATTTCCTAAAGTAGTCAGGGCATACGAAATGCTACATGTACAAAACCATGACTATTCTACGCTTCTTAGCATAACTTTTACGTTTTAAGGTAAGGTTAATTTGGTTGTAATCGTCTGTGTTTTTGCCGTAACTAAAATTAAATGTACGTACCGTTTCATCATCATCATCCAGCCTTATTAAGTCCCACTGCTGAGCATAGCCCTCCTCTCAGTATGAAAGGGCTTGGGCTATAGTTCCCACGCGGGCCCAATGCGGATTAGGACTTCACACACATCATAGAATTACTTCGCTGTTTGATGTAGGTTTCCTCTTGATGTTTTCCTTCATTGACGTGGTAAATATCAAATTCGATATCGCACATAAATTCAATTTTTTTTTTACCGTTTAGTGTCCGGAATTAGGCATGACGTAAAAGGCAACTAAGGAAGTCCGTACGCTTTTGAGGGCAATCTAGCAACCTGTCACTATTATACCTCTTTTACTTCACTTCAAACCTGAGATTGTGCTAAAAGTGGTTTAGAAACGTCAAATACACATTGTTTTGTCTATGTAACGTTTCGTGTGCTCTCTTTTTTATGGTCATGGATTGCAACTTTCTCAATTTATGAGAAAAAAACTAAATAAAATACAAACGATAGGAACATTTATAAATAAAGTAAAATTAAATCAAGGTTGGAATGTTGTTTTTGTCCCTACTCACTCCGTTTTACAGTACTGTTACCCTCCACGCTCAAATACAACAGTCAATGGATAAGATGGTTTGCTAGTTACAATTCGGATGACCTTGCACAAATTCCTACTTTTTCCAAAACAAACGCCTTCTTTGTAACGTTTCCTAAATAAATTGTATTTAAAGGGCTTAAAAAGGTATTAAAAACCACTGCCAGTCATAAAAATATCTTTTACTTCTGACTATTAAATTCACAATATCTAAAATTCACCCGAGTTCACAACATTTTCCTTTTCTTCACATTAGTTCTCTCAGTTGTCAGTTCAACTTCACTAGAAACCGTTGTAACTGTATCACTATCACTTCCAATCACGAAATCATTAATGACATTAAAATCAGTAGTCCCTTTAGTGTCATTAAGCTCCTCGATTTCATAATCTTCTATGTTAACTCTCGTCTTCGGGTCATGCACGTTGACTATATCATTTATCGCACCCATCATTTCCACGATATCATCATTCGGCTCAATGACATCAGTATCATTCCCAGCAACCAAACGCTCTTTCATGAAGAAATTGTTCCCAAAATTCTCGTAGATCGTCTGATGATTCTCAATCTCATCTTCGCAGCAGCGGTGGAAGAACAAACTGATGACAGGGCGTCCATTGATGCAGCTGAGGACTATGAAGAGGATGATCATCAGAAGTATGCAGAAAGTGAGGAATCTCCACCACATTTTCAATCATTTCAAATCATTGCGACTGGCTTTGCTTCTTGGAGAACACTGACTGACGTAGGAAAATCATTGACAATCGACGCTTCCTTAATAGCTGTGGAATCGTGCGTTGCATTAATTAAACCTTGTTGTCACAGAAGGTCGTAACTTCATTGGAGTACCAGTGGAGATACGCTGTTTTGAAGCAGAGCAGTGGGAATATGTGTCGTAGATGTTTGTGTAAGTATAAAGTTGTACTGATTTGTTGGTGCTGTTTAAATCGTTTATGTTAAAGAAAATGAATAGAAAAACAAGGAATAGACAGCTAGTGATGGGAAATAAATTAAAAACATACAGTCACGAACAGGGATTGTTGGGCCACTTGCCACTGTTCGCAATTTAGACGTGTAATCAATGACCGATGTGACCGACTAGATGTCAGCTATTGGATTAGTATTACACGACCAAGTTACAAACATAGGTAAGTGGCTCAACAATCCCTGTTCGTGATGGTACATACATTCGTCACGTCTGTTTTCTCAAACAGGGTAGACAAAGCGTTGCGTTGCGTAGACAAAATTTAGAGCATTCAATATCACGAGTACACAACACTTTAACTAAAAAAAAATGTACATGACACTTGCACTGTAGTAAAGTTAACCTTTTTTGTTAAAATTGATCTCGCAGTTAGTTAAATAGCGTCTTTAATAAACCAAAAACAATTAGCGAGGATAATGCTACACCTTTGAAAATCTGCATACGAAACGCTTTTTCCACTACGTAAAACGGTAATTCTTGAGAGCTGTCATTCCTCTGGCATGTCATAATAACTATAGTTTTTGACTTAATTAAAGACAAATTGACAGATAGTGATGCCTATTCAAGGGACATTATTACGCATTAAATCAAAATTGTACTTAGTTACAAATAGGTCGATATTTTTTTTAATAAGTATAGCCACGGGAATGATAATTCTCAAGAATTACCCAAAACCTTGGCAAGTTAGCTAGAGACTATAAGGACCTAATAAAATGAATAATCGTCGAGATTAAATCGCGAAACAAATACTTTCCGCCATTTGGAATCCTTCTTTTAATTCCAGACGTCCTTCCCATCGAGAGCATTCAGCCGTTAAAATAAAGGGGTCACAATAAGGACAGTTAGTACTCGATTTTTAAGCGCCAAAGGCGTCGGAATCAGACCTTTTCCGCATTTCAATTAAGCAAGATTTCTCTTTTGATCCATCCCGCACCCTTATTCTGGATATTGACTTCATTAAGATAGAATTTTAATAAAATTTTGCTGATTTGTTACCTCTTTCCGGGTTGGATGTTACACAAATGATGTCAATGTCTCTTTCATTTGTACGAAACATGAGACAAAATTTTAAACATGAATACACACATCACGCCCATATTTCCAAATGAGATTGGCAGAGCGGCCCCGTGTGCTGCCGGGTTAGAATAGCACCTCCCCTTTCTTCCCGTGGGTGTCGTAAGAGTCGACTCTGGGAAAGGGTTTAGTGTATTGTGGGCGATGGGCTAGCAACCTATCACTGTAATATCACGTTTAAACCATTTGGTTACCTTGAAATTGCTAAACGTGTCACTGGATTTTTGAATTCATGTGCTCTGCCTACCCCTCTTGGGAATACAGGCGTGAGAATATGTATGTATGTATAGGCAGAGCATACGAAACGGTACATAGACAAAATCATGACTATTTCACGCTTGATGGCCACTTCCATTGTATTTTTTAAGGTTTTGAGTTGGCAGGCATTAATGACATGTTGCTAGCCTGTCGCCTAAAATATACCTAACCCTACTTCCATAGTCGCTTCTTACGACATCCACGGAAGAAATGAAGAGATGTACAGACCAACCTCTTTTAGCCTATTTATTTTCAAGAAAACCCAATTTTTCCGTGTCAGAATAGGTCTTCTAATCTATTTAATAAAGCATCAGCAATTCTCGATGAACCGCCTCGTTGGTAGAGGTTCTACACAATACTGAGGATGTGTCTATCGATTGGATTAATTAGCGTTTATGACTTCCTTGATCCATCAACTCGATCTTTATTGAGTTATAGATCGATTATTTGAACTGAAGGTACCTAATAGTAGAGGATCCCGCCATACAACGACCTTCACCGAGCTGGTTAATGGATCAAACACATTTTTAATGTAATTTTATATATCAAAGAATATATTGCATATGGGTTGCCTAGCAAATTTCAGTCAAGGATAAAAAAAATCCTGGACTGAAATTTGCTAGGCAAACCATAATATGCAATTATATTCTTTGATATATTAAAATACATAAAAAATGTGTTTGATCCATTAACCACCTCGGTGAAGGTCGTTGTATGGCGGGATCTTGGGCTATAAGGTAAATGTACCAATGCTCGACGCCTCAACGCCCAGTAGACGACACCTGTGACCTGTCTTACTATGACATAAGGTTGCAAGTGCCGTGTATTGGGTCAGTGTCGAGCACAGGTACGCTTACCTTAACGGACAATAATCAAATGTGGCAATTGTTTGTTAGACTGCCTATTGCTCTTGTGTGGTGTCGGGTTAGAATACCACCTCTTCGTTTCTGTGGATGTCGTAAGAGGCGACTAAGGAAATAGATTTAGGTATGTTTTAGGTGACACAGTTATGTGCGAAAAATATTTACCTTTTAAGCGTGCTGTTTTATTTTGTAACGTAACAAAGCATACTGTCAACAATCTCGATGTCGAAGTGTCAAAATTAGCTGTCAAATTAAATGGAAATTTTGACAACTCGACTTGAGCTCACCATAGAGTTTAGTTAGTTACTTACGTTAAAGAATATGTAATGTAATTAATGTAAGAATATGTAATGTGCCATAATGTCGGGATAGAACAACACCTCTCCATTTCTTCCATGGATGTTGTAAGAGGCGACTAAGGAAATAAGTTTATGTATGCTCTAGGCGACAGGCTAGCAACCTGTCACTATTCTACCTCTTCCATCTTTGCTAACCTAAGGCTGGCCTTACACCTGTAAGTTTTACTTACGTAAATAGGGACGCAGCTATAAGTTAGAATAAGACAGCAACGCTCGTCTCTCTTTTTTGCAGATAGCTCCGTCCTTACTTACGTAAGTAAAATATACTGGTGTAAGGTCGACCTAAAACTTAGCTAGAAGTGGTTGCAAAGAGTGATGATTTAGTCATAATCATGGTTTTGTCTATGTCACGTTTTGTGTGCTCTGCCTACCCCATTTGGGAACACAGGCGTGATTTTATGTATGTATGTATGTATGTTACAGTATATCACCACAGACGACCACAACGCTGCACTGCTTGGCGACAGCATTCTTAAATACCTCTACTTGTGCCGGGATGCCTATGCATCGCCCTGATTGACTCGGCTGCGCGTGCGACTAATGAAATTCCGCCGGTCAATTTGTATGCTGATATCGCGCACAACGGCGCATATTGGGATCGCGATATAAGTCGGCTGGAAGCGACGACCTGATTTTGACATATTAAGTACTTAAATATTGAGACTCTTAGTGAAATAGAATGAATCACTCAAGTCTATAGCCATAACAGTAGTGTAGTGACTAATAGTCATATTAAAGAACTAGCTGTGCTCGCGATTCCGTCCGCGTAGAATAGGCGAATAGTCTGTGAATGTACCTAATTCTAATTAGTCCGTTCGTTAGATTTTTTTGTCAACTAGCCTATTGTGACTTTGGGTAGCATTTTCAATCCCCCTTTCACTCCTATTTTCGGATTAAACCGTTTTCGCAGCGCACACAATGAAAGCTCTCAAAGATGAAAATTTTCACCGTTTTTTTATGGTTTTTTCCACACTTTCCAATGTTTCTTCGCTCCTATTGGTTCCGTGATGTCAGGAAGCCTAAAATCTTCCTCGATAAATGTTCTACCCAACACATTTTTTTTTTTCAATTTCAGTCAAGTAGTTCCTAAGATCAGCGCATTCAAACAAACAAAAGCTTAATAATATTGGTACAAATAAATATTAACGAAATGGGCCTGTAGTTTCATGTTTGCCTTGTGGTTTCGAGTTTTCTTTCTGGTATCGAGTTTGCCTTGTAGTGGGTTTCAATATGTCTACCCGCGCCTTGCTGTGCTTCTGTTTTGTTTTGTGCTTGTTATTTTGTCATATTTATTTTGTACAATAAAGAGTTACATACATACATAATAAGCCAGCAGGATCTACTACTTCAGGTTACTACTTCATCATACTAATTTTGAATATAAAATTATGCGCTAATGACATCTCGGATACAAAAGTACATACATACATCCATACATGTTTTCACGCCTGCATTCCCAAGAGGGCCGGCAGAGCACATGAATTCAAAAATCCAGTGCCACGTTTAGCAATTTTAGGGTAACTAGGTGGTTAAACGTGATATTGCAGTAACCGGTTGCTAGCCCATCGCCCACAATACATTAACCCTATCCCAAAGTCGACTCTTACGACACCCACGGGAAGAAAGGGGGAAGTGCTATTCTAACACGGCACCACACGGGGGAATATAAAAGTACATAGATGCATGTAAGTGAAGTATGTGCGTACGCTCACTTCAATTCCAAGACACTTCCAGTATCCAGTATCTTCATTGCCTTGGTGCTCTGCATACTGTATAATACGGTCGCCCACAACGTAATATAAATTCGCAAGTTCTTTGTTTATCCTCTACGAGATATTATTATATTATTCCTACTTGTCTTAAGCCCGTCACAGAATACGCATATCTATACTAATATAATAAAGCTGAAGAGTTTGTTTGTTTGAACGCGCTAATCTCAGGAACTACTGGTCCGAATAGAAAAATTCTTTTTGTGTTCGATAGACCATTTATCGAGGAAGGCTTTAGGCTATATAACATCACGCTGCGACTAATAGGAACGGAGGAACATTAAAAAATGCGGGAAAAACGGGGAAAATTTGTCACTATTCCACGCGGACGGAGTCGCGGGCACAGCTAGTACGATAATATTTTATCTGCGTATAAATGCCATTTTTCCATATGTTGGTGTCAAAAGATACCTGACGGTAAATCTGCGCAGTGTGTGGCTCATTGAATGGTATAGGGAGCGATATTGACAGATATATGTTCTGTAACAGATATCTTACCGTATCTGCTTAATGTGTGACGGGCTTTATAAGTTTTGCAGATGTAAAAATAACCCTGTCTGTAGTTTCTAACGTAACCAACTAAACTTGTCAAATCGCTCGACATAAAGTAGTCAAATGTTCCATATATATATAATACGACAAATGATCGACATCAAGCGACACAACAGTTCTTTTCATACTTCAGTCATTACAAATTTCTTCAGTTACCATTATACCTGATATCACTTAATGGTATCGAGTAAAAATAACCTAACAATGGTTTTTTGTATGCGAGGCCCCGTTAAATATAATTTTTATTAAGCATTCATCATTAAAGTAAAAATACTATGAGTATTTTGTGAATATTTTAGGTAACATCTGTTGCCATTATCAGTATCGACCAAAAAAAGGGCAAAGAAAGTGTGTTTGTAGTAATTTGTTGATGAAACTTGGTCTTTGAATATCGGCCTCATATCATAGCTCTAATTCACTCAACGAGCAATAGAGAGGGCTATTCTATTATGTAATGTTTTAAACTTTCGCGATTCTCACTCATCCTATATGTACGCGGGACTTAATCGCGATTTTATTTACCTTCACAACGTTTCGGCCACGTTATAGCGACCGTGGTCACGAGTTGACTGAAGCAGAGCACGACGTTTGTTTGGCAGCGCGGGTCCTTCGAACTACCCGCACTTGATTTTTATCTGTAACGGCTCCCCGATCTACCCGCGTTTCACTGATATTGAAAGAAGAAGCGAGATATTGCGAGAAGGTAAATAAAATCGCGATTAAGTCCCGCGTACATATAATTATTCTATTATGCTCGAGGTGTCAACAGAAATATTTAACTTAATATTTGATTTTAACAGTCTAGCTACCACAGTTCGTGAGATACAGCCTGGTGACTTACGAACAGCCAAGTCTCAGTAATAGATTTCCGTTTTCACCCTCTGGATACGGAACCGTAAAAAAGCGTATTAGTATATGTTGCGGTTGCATCAAATATATCCCATACCAACAGTTTCTATTGATACGGTATCGGGTTAGTTTTATCTTTATTTTCGATGCAGCAGGCAAGCGAACGTGCTTCGAATAGAAATATTTTCCGGAAACAAAAGGCTGTGCACGGAAAATATATTGTATCTAGAAAATTTGCTTGTTCAGTTTTATTTTGTCAAACTGTTTAATTTTAGATAGGGATCGTTTTGTTTTTCATTTCGGACTACTGTCCGTTTTTGACGTCATTCATAGAGGAATATTCGATACTTAAGCCTTAATTATTGTTTTTGCATATTCGCAATTCTGCACAATTTTCAAAGAGAGCGCTGCGATGAGAGAGTGATGCGGAATGGTGAATAGGAAAAAACAATAATAGCATAAGTGTCGAATCTATACTAATATAATAAAGCTGAAGAGTTTGTTTGTTTGTTTGTTTGTTTGTTTGTTTGTTTGTTTGTTTGAACGCGCTAATCTCAGGAACTACTGGTCCGAATTGAAAAATTCTTTTTGTTTTGGATAGACGATTTATCGAGGAAGGCTTTAGGCTATATAACATCACGTTGCGACTAATAGGAGCGAAGAAACATTGAAAAATCCGGGAAAAACGGGGAAAATTAGTCACTATTCCACGCGAACGGAGTCGCGGGCACAGCTAGTAATAAATAATCGGTTCTTCATAAATAATGGAGAACCGATTTCAATGATATCTTGAATAGAGACTTCGTGTTTCTTTTTTTTTTCTTAAAAATATAATATTCGTGGACAATTTTTTTTCTAGGCATTAGTCACTTTTTATTTACCTGTCACTACAATATCACGTTTTACCATCTCTGATCACCCTGAAATTGCTAAACGTGGCACTGGATTTTCGCATTGATATGCTCTGCCTACCCCTCTTGGGAATACGGGCGTGAGAATGTGTGTGTGTGTGTGTGTGTGTTATTGACGAGTAAACCAATATTTTCATGTTGAAAAAAGCAACGATTTTTACACACCATCGATAAAAGTGCACAAATCGGCATGCACAGATTAATCGTTACAATAATTCGTTACGTGTGTAGCCAGCATAAGAGTCGATTTAACCAAACGACAATCAAATTTTGACAGTAAGCCTTATGTTACTCTTACCCACTTTTTAACCGACTTCAAAAAAAGGAGGAGGTTCTCAATTCGTCGGGATATTTTTTATTTTTTTTATCACTTTTTTTTTTATGTATGTTCGCTGATTACTCGAAGACGCCTGGACCGATTTGGAAAATTCTTTTTTTGTTTGAAAGGGTATAGTTTCCAAGTGGTCCCATTGCCAGCATATCTTGATCTGATGATGGAATATGAGGGAAATCGAGGGCAACCCTCAAATTTTATTGGCACAGGTAATGTTTTTAGTACATTTTTCAAAGCTACACCAGTATTTACGTCTGGCAGTAAAAAAAATATGACTGAGCTGATGATGGAAGGTCAACTCCTTAATGCTTAGGAGTTAAAGGATAATTCTTTCAATACTGAATGCACCTGCAGACTGGAAATTATAATTTCAGTAATTAGTGAGGCCTGCTGGTGATGGAAGGTCACCCTCATTATTAGACAAATGCTTTCAGTATAGCCCAAATTTGAAGTCGGTTTTTTTTTGTTTAAAATTATTTATTATGAAAGATTGAAGTACTCGCGAATAAACAGTGACCAAGATCTCCTTTAGGTGAATAGGATCTAAATTATCCAATAATATTGACTGGTTTGCTTTTTTTTCATCATCTGTAAAATTATCACTGGCTGCTAAGAATCCTGTCGTTACATTAAAAAAAAACCGAATTATTTATTTAAACTTTATTCAATTCAATTTCTTTCCGAAGCCAATCGTAGTACGACCTTATATTCGTAAAGGTAACATTCTTGTTGAAGCAAGCGCCCCGATTGGTTGGATTTCCAGCGGTCAGCCCTTGAAAACTCCACTCAGTGTCTGTTTGTCTTGCTACAAACAAACCGCCGTAACTCGGGCAAGTAGTTATATCTGAAAAGTTAAACAGACTCCTTCAAAGTTCATCCCAATATTCAATCTATAGATTGTTTAGCTGACCATAGCTTAGTACAGCAATATCGATTGGATAGACTACATGTTAGTTTCTGACGTCTCTATGGTTGAGACTTATAGGTATTTAAAAAAAGATAAACAAACCCGACAGAGTTAAAAATCACGTAAGGTATGCGTTACTACATTAAATACGACACTTTTTATTTTAGTCGCATTACACTCACCTTGTAATGCGACTAAAATAGAAAATGTCGAATTTAATGTAGCAACACATACTTTCCGTGATTTTTGACTTTGTCAGGTTGGCTTTGTTTGTTTACCGTTTTTTAAATACCTATAAGTCTCAACCATAGTTAGACAGTGGTGCCAGATGAAGAAAAAATTATTCGCTCTTTATTCGTGATTCTGCACACTGTTCAAAGACAGCAGCGGCGAATATTGTGCAGAATCGCGAATAGGAAGAAACAACAATGGTATAAGTGTTGAATAATCCGTATAATTCTAGCGCGCATCTCTATTGCTATATTGCTATGCTAAGCCGGCTGTTTAAAGGAAAAAGACATAACGCCCCTACTTTGTTAGCATTTTTAATCTCTAGTAAGTCAAACCAACGCATAAAATACTTTAAAAAAATGTCTTCCATTAGCGCTTAGTATTTTCTCTTTCGTGGATAAATCAGCTGCCGTCTCTATCTTGATTTAATCAATAGTGCCGTTACTTCCATTAGTTATACTTAAGTACCTATACATACGTACATCCATATCGTCACGCCTCTAAACCACAGGGGTAGGCAGAGACTACTTTGTTCCACTCGCTACGATCCTGACATACCTCTCCTCATACATGCTCCTCGGTTTCGGGTACTCTTGACCTGTCCTGTTTCTAAAACGCGATTTGGTCACGGAACGTCCACCTAGGTCGTACCTATACCCTTTTAAAAACAAAACCATAACGACACTGAATCCACAGTGCAATAGTCACAAAGACTAAACGCAAAGAGTGTATAAAAAAACAAACCGTCTCCAAAAACGGCACAGAACGTGTTCGAAGCGTCAGTATTCTTTTTGCACGATTTTGTGTCTTTTTCGAAGTATATCGGCGTGAGGCGGCCAGTCACACGCCAGCCTGTTGTCTGAAAAAAAGACAATTTGGGAATAAGTTTCGAGAGGAATGGTTGGTTTAGTCAAGAGAAATAAATACTTGGCATTGTCCGTGTGGTGTCGGAATAAGAATAGCACCTCTCAATTTTCTTCTGTGGATGTCGTGAGAGACGACTAAGGAAATAGGTTTAGGTATACTAGCAACCCGTCACTATTTTACATGCCAACTCAAAACCAAAAATATGATAAAGGTTTCGTGTGCTCTGCCTAGCCCATTTGGGAACACAGACGTGTACAAATGTGTGAAAATTATGAAATACTAGCTTTCCGCCCGCGGCTTCGCCCGCGTGGAACTCGGTTATATTGCGGTATAAAGCACAACTATAAGAAAACTTCTCGTTTCGAACGACAAACAGCGCCATCGATCTATCATCTATCGATAGATCATCGATCAATATCGATTTATCAAGCAAACTATATTTTTGTTTTCCCTAGGGAATATCAATTGCTTCTGTTATAAAAAAAGTACCCTATTATTTAATCCGGACTTCTAAGTTTACGTCTACAAAATTTCAAAGCAATCGGTTCAGTAGTTACTTCGTGAAAGCGGAACAAACAAACAAACGAACTCACTTTCCGATTTATAATATTAGTGAGGATTTATGAAAAAAAAAAGATGTTAAGGATTATTTGTTTAAAAGCCTTGAAGATAAACTCAATACTTACTGCAGTTTGATTGGCGTCGCTTCCATCATCAATATTCAGTGGCACAGGCTGTACGTCTTCGTTAAAACCAATTGCGTCTTCTAAAACGATGATCGCCAGATCATTGTCAACTTTCCCTTCCACAGCTGTAAAGTTTTCATGAAGCTTGACGGTTTTAACCTGTAAATTGACAACATCTATTTGAATGATATTTCAAAAAGCACGTTCATAATAATTGTGCCACTAGCTGTATTTAATCCGTACCAATATATAAATGTGAAAGTGTGTTTGTTTGTTTGTTTGTATGTTTGTTTGTCCGTCTTTCACGGCTAAACGGAGCGATGGATTGACGTGATTTTTTAGGTACAGATAGTTTAGGGCATGGAGAGTGACATAGGCAACTTTTTGTCTCTTCAAAACCCCCCCATTTTCCTAAAATGAGGGGTAGAAGTTTTCAATGTAGAAAGCTATAAATTGGTATGTGTACTATCTCTTCTGTGATACCCCGAATTTAACGCGAGCGGAGCCGCGGGCAAAAGCTAGTACATACATACATCACGCCTGTATTCCCAAATGGGGTAATCAGAGCACACAAAACGCTACTTAGACAAAACCATTCCCCTTAGCACGACAGGGCGACTATAGATACGCGCGACATAGACTATACCTGTCACTGTCAGACTAGAAACCTCAGAAAGTGATAGGTAGCGTGTTGCCGTGCTACGCCTACTGGAATGACTATTTCGCATTTTGTGGCGACTTCCAGCATATTTTTTAGGTTTTGAGTTGGCAAATAGTTGGTTAGATGAATCGTGAAGTAGTCATGGTTTTGTCGTGTGCTCATCTTACCCTGTTTGGGGAAATTAGGCATGTTTTTTTTTTTTT
>BHDV01007923.1:532864-553314 GCA_005406045.1 Adoxophyes honmai | reverse complement strand
TTTTTTTTTTTTTAATTTTTCATCTACAGACTCGTGGTCCGTACCTTGATGATTTTAGGATATACATTTTTTTTTGCTTAACTGTGCGCTCCGCGTAAAGACACAACAGTTTTACAGTATTGTTCTCTTAAAATTAATTACAACTATATTTATATGTATGTACGCGGGACTTAATCACGATTTTATTTTATTTACCTTCTCGACGTTTCGGCCGCGTTACAGCGACCGTGGTCACGAGTTGACTGAAACAGAGCGCGAGGTTTGTTTCGCAGCCCGGGTTCTTCGAACTACCCGCACTTGATTTTCATCAGTAACGGCTTCTCGAACTACCCGCGTTTCATCAATATTGTCCACCATTCCGCTATTACACCGACACACAACACTAACAATGTCAGACGCTCGCATCGAATGTTCGTCTCTAGGCTGACACTTATTAATAACCGGATTCCATGAAGACGAAAGCTTAAAACCATCCCCTCGGTTAAAATTTTTATACTTTTTAATTTCAACCGCTTCACGCACTATTCGCGAGTAATAATGTCGTTCTGTAGAGAGGATTCGGGGATTATGAAGCTCGATCCAATGGTTTGGTCCTGACTCCAACAAATGTTCAGCTATGGCCGATTTGTTAATTTGGCGATTTTTAACAGCAGTAATATGTTCCTTGACTCTTTCAGCTATAGTACGTTTCGTCTGTCCAATATAGGAACTACCACAACTGCAATCAACCTTATAAACACCCGGTGTTTGGTAGGGAACAACATCCTTCGCCGTACGCATATACCTCGCGACTTTTGACAGGGGCGAGTACACTACTTTAATGGAAAACTTCCGTAAAAGGTCCCCAATTTTGTCCGTCACTCCTTTCACATAAGGCATATACGCAGGCTGTCTAGCTACATCAGGACGCTTCCCCCCACTCTTTCTTCTAGGCTGCCATTTGTTCACCATATATCCGTTGCGTTTTAGAACCTCCTGAACATGCTTCAACTCATCTTCCAAAAATTCAGGGTCACAAAGATCATACGCTCTGTTCTGTAAAGATGCTACAACGGACTGTAGATGTCTGGGATGGTGATGAGACATCGCATTCAAATATCTGTCTGTGTGTGTCGGCTTCCTATACACAGTGTGCGTCAAGGAACCATCCGCTCTCGCCATCACCTTGACATCAAGGAAAGCTAGTGTGTGATCCACCTCTACTTCACTTGTGAACTGAATCTTCTCATGGATGGAGTTTAGGTATGCCAGAAACTGCTCAACTTCAGGTTTCCCACCTTTCATAACGCAGAAGACATCGTCGACGTACCTTTTCCACAATTTAACATGCCAACATTGCAGATCTATAGACGCCTCAAAATGCTCCATCCATATATTGGCCAATACTGGTGCTACAGGACTTCCCATAGCCACGCCATCTATCTGGAGATAGTGCTGCTCTTGGTACAAAAAGTAACTCCCTTCCAAGCAGTTCCTAAGCAATACCATGTAAGATTCTGACATGTCATTGTCACTAAGCTTTAAGCTTTAAAACATTACATAATTACAACTAGTTTTTTTTTTCCTTTCCCTTCCCTCTCCCTTTCCTTTTTTTTCTTTTCTCATTCCTTCCTTCTATTCTTTTTTTTTTTTTCATATGATTTTTTCCTCTTTCTCTCTTCCTTCTCTTTTTTTTCCTAATATAATGAATACAATTAATTAACTAATAACCTTAGAAATTAAACAAATGTCAATTAGGCATGATTTGTACGTATGTGTTTTATTTAACATACCCTTAAAACCTTCTCATTGGGCCCGGTTTCCTGTAAAGACCTCTTTCCAACGATGACCAGCACGTTTCCCACATCCACGCTCATATTTTCTTTCATTACGCATCGAGCAGCTAAAAAAAAACATCAATTACCTAATTATAAAACGAAATGTTAACTTCTAGCACATTTTTTATGTTTTCCTTAGTCGCCTCTTACGACATCCACGGAAAAATGTAGAGGTGTTATCCTAAGCCCGACACCAGACTATAAAGCATTATACAATTAAAAAAAATACTGTGGACAACGGCGTACCACTGGTGTTCATCCTTTCAATGTTATTAATGGGCCTCTGAAATGTAATGTGCGTTAGTAAATATGTTTCCGACCTGATTCTGTATTGATTGGATCACATCATTTTTGTATGTTTGCGTAAAAAGATTTGCTACAGTAAAAGTCCTTTGAAGGGAAGTCACATGATAGCTCAGATCAGTCGATACCCGAGCCCGATACGCTAGGCAATTTTTTTCCAACAAATCACTTCAGCCTATACGTCATTTAAATACCCATTCTTTTCTTCAACCTCCGCATGCCCATTCAAGTATAAGCTCATTATTCACAAAAAAAGAATAGAACAAAATCCCAAGAAAATCAAAATAACGTCCATATTTGTTCCTAAACCTATTTGAGTGAACATAGCACGAATCTCGCTCTTTTTAAATAACGACTTCACGTAATGCATCCACACTTACCTTACGAAGGAGTTTACCGAGTTACAGATTCAGTTTCAAAACTGTTATTAACAGAGAATAAGGTCGGGATTGAAGTAACTTGGGTGGCTGTTGAAAATTGCTAAGGGGAAGGGGTGTTAGCAAAAAAAGTTGGCGGGAAAGAGTTGAAAATAAAATATGACTCTTGGTACTTGACACATGAAATGCTGTCGCCTCCGTAGGGATGCTTGGGAATCTGTATTTTACTTTAACGACGTTGGCGATGCGATTTTTAAAAGGATACCAGATGTTGGGTTATGTTGAGGTTAAGATTATGTTGGTTATTTCTCTGATGCATGAAATGAAGAAGTGTTTCGTAATCTGATTGGGTTTTCTACACTTTCGCGTATTTGCTTGAAAAGAAAGCAGGAACTGGAAAAACGTGTGTCATAATAATATTTTGTGATCTAAATACATTATTTGCAATTTATCAATATTTAGGTAGGTATACGGACATGTGGGATAGGCAAAACATGTGAAACAATATAGAGTCAATACCATGAGCTATCTACGTCTCGTAGAATCTTTTATGGTAATTTAAGGTTTAAACATAGGTGAAAAAAGTATATTAGTGACAGCTTGCTAGCCTGTCGCCTAACTTAAGTATACCTTAACCTATGTCCTTAGTTGCCTCTTACGACATCCAAAGAAGACACAGAGCTTTGTAATTATAAACTCTTCTTTTTCTCTATTTCGACGTTACCTGGTCAATATTTGTGTGATTTCGATTTTAAACACGTGGAGTCGCGGACATGCTTACATTTGGCATTTACTCGCGTTTGACTATGATTATAGAATCATTGAGTTTATTTATTCTAAGGAACCCTTCGCGTTTTTAAAGGTTTTTATCACGACGTTGAGGAAACTGCGGACGGCATACGCACATCTTGATAATGGAGTGCCTGAAATTAGAATATTATGTTCAGTCACTTAAGATGCTTGATTTCTGTATGCTAATGTTGCGAGAAATGGTTCCGAGGACATTTTTTTTGCCAAGAAAGTAATGTGAATATTTGACACGGATCAGAATAAAGAAGGTTGGATAGGCAAAAGTCACACTTTTGTTTGAAAACCAGCGTCGCCACCTATCTCCCACCAAACATCTCCACTACATCAACAATAATAATAGATACATAAATTACGCACACTAATACACGTAGAATAAAGAGCTGCAATTGTTTCGCACACTGCATCGAAAGTGTGTACGCGAGAGAACTACCCGCATAAAATTCACTACAAACTCAAGTCCGGCACGAAGAGCTTAGGCCGCGATTGACTTGAAGTTTCGTTATCCATTGCGCGTCAAATGTGTCTTCTTCCGAAATATTTGCGTACTTCAACAGCAATGTATATTTTTGTGTCTCTTGGCGTAATTGTTGTTTCTACTTAGAATTTCATAATTAGAAATAGTTTTTTCGAAAATATATACTATAAAACGAAGGTTTTATGCCTATCGGTGAATATAATTACTCCTTGCTTGATACTTGACGTCTGACTCTTTAACCTACTCGTAACAATCGTACAATACGGTATTTTCGAAGGATTTTAGCGCAGTTCCGCACTGCGATGCAAACAACATGCCACTAAACAAGTATGATCGCGTTGTTCTTAAAGTATGATTCTCTAATCATACCTGTGGTGCACCTGCCCTGCGCAGATTGCCAATCCAACCTTCTTTATCTAATCCGTGATATTTGAGCTCTTGATTTAACCTGTGTTCGAATCCCAGGCTCACACCTCTGAATTTTTCGATCGAATTTGTATATTTAGCGTTCCGTGTGCTTTTCCAACCCCATTTAGAAAAGCATGCGTAATGTATGTATGTAGGTATTTATCTATAATCTTCACCCAATACTTTGTCATGGGACAGTGTAAGCGCTCAGCTAACACATTCAACAGAGAGATGAAGCCGCTCAAGCTGCTGAACAGAAACGCTATCCTTTCTTCTTATGGCTTCATGAAAATATTATTGTCATCTCTTTTTTTCACGCTTTATTAGAGCAGGACATTCTTATGTTAAAAGTTGTGCTACTATAGGAATTTGCGACGGCTAAATTGACTCTTGGTGGCATATCGATCGTTAATGAGATGTCAGTTCAGCAACGAAACCACACATTCGATTACTGTTAAAAAACCGCGACCACTTTAATTTCACCAGCTTAGTATAAATCCAAGCAACATGCTTCAGTAAAATAACTTTTACGGGCCATAAAACATGAAATTTAATTGTTCCTTTTGATAAATCAAATCCTTAGTTACGGCCATTTTACGCCCGGTTTTAATTTTATTACTTGTACTCTTGTAGCTGCACTATAAAATTAATTAATTGCAGTTGGAGATCTTGGTTGGGGGAAACGGCTATGATAGGAGATGGCGCAGTTCTTGTGCAATCACCAATCACCGAGGGGCAAATGACCGGGCGATAGGGACCATTCACCATGATTGTGGCAAATGACCGATCTAACAATCTCCAATCATCCTGGTGCCAATGACTGAGCGAACTATCGCCAATCACTGTGTGGCCATTGACATAACGAGCAATCGCCAGTCACTGTGTGACCAATGACCGAACGAACAATCGCTAATCACCGAGTGGCCAACTACCGAACGAGCAATCGCTAATCACCGAGTGGCCAATGACAGAGCGAGCAATCACCATTCACCATGTGGCCATTGACCGATCTAGCAATCACCAATTATCCTGTTGCCAATGACCGACCGAGCAATCCCCTATCATCCTGTTGCCAATGACTGAGCGACCAATCAGTCACCGTTTGAACAATGACCGACCAACCAATCTCCAATCACCGTGTGACCAATTACCGATCTATCACCAATCTTCACTCGCGCATGCAGCAACAGACTACACTAGAACTAAGAATGTAGATTTGTTGCTATAGGAATCGACCTGGGTCCATTAAAGAATTAATAAAGCGCCTGGTCGACGCAACTGGCGACCAACGGGCTAGCGGCGACTTTTCAGAAAGAATTAGCATAGCTGTTCAAAGGAGGATCACAGCTAGCCATTTGGGCACCATGACATGGGGGTCCTTTTTAGCTTCAATTTAAAATAAATTATATTTATAGTCAGAATGTGGATTAATTTTAAGAAACATAAAGGCAACTCCTGTCTAAGTTGCGTGGAAGTAGGAGCGTTGATTGCTACTTATACTGTTTTATTATAGTTATTGGGAATTCAGTTTCTAATAAATTTAGCCTGTGAATTTCAACGGCTATATATTTTAAGGGTAGTTAATATAAGCCTTAATGAACATAGTTTAATGTACTTAGTGAAATTAAACAGATATTATTATACCCAAGTCTTTTTATCTAGACTATCTCGACATGATTTTTATAAAATAATTATTTTATTTGACAAACAAGAAGTGACGAGGATACCGTGCTCTAAAGTTTCGATTGACGTAACTCCGCGGTAAAATGTTCACCACGGCGTGACGTCAGATAGAAGACCCGGAAGTTTGATGATCGATTCTTTCTCGATTTTTAATTATTTCATTAACAAAAAAACACTTCATATTTTTTTATATTTTAGCTCAATACACATTCCTACTCCAGTACGTGTTAATACCGCTTTAAGCTTTCATGACTTCATATTTACAATCAAGACCTTCACACACAGTAATTGTTTCTACGCAGATAAAATAGCCGTGATAGCCCATAGGTTCGACATAATATGTCAGGCCATATTATGGCCTCTCAAGCAGAGGGTCGTGTGTTCAAACCCCGGGCTCGCACCTCTGAATTTTTCGGAATAAATGTGTATTCGGTGAAGGAAAACATCGCGAGGAAACCTACACACAGCGACGAAGTAATTCAACGTTGTGTGTGAAGTTCCCAATCCGCACTGGGTCCGCGTGGGAACTATAGCCCAAGCCCTCTCATACTGAGAGGGGCCTGTGCCCTGTAGTGGGACGTATATAGGCTGATGATGATGATGATGAGATAAAATAATTCAGGATTTTATAAACACTTACCCGTAAGTACGACTCTGTCTGACAACAGAGCTCCGTCGCAAATGTATTCAAATTGGTTGTTTTCATTGTTTTTAATGAACACTGTAGCTATCCAAGGGTACACCGATGATATCCCATCAGTCTCGTTAACCTGTAATTAAAAACATACTTATTAAAATACATTTCATTTAACAGACCTACAAGACTTACACATACATCATGTATTTCCACTACGAAAGAATCGCAATGAAAAATTTACGATAATTTTACGTTCCATAGCTACTTTGAAAAAATAAAAAAAAAACCTTGTTCCACAAAGTTAAAAACGGTCTTAATTTTCTACTACCAGAATAATATTGAATGTATTTTTTTCTTTTATTACCTTTATATGAATATTGTTAAGACCTTTCCTATGATCTATGATATAAATAAATATACTTGAATAACCGAATCGCGGACGTTTTAGAAACAGCTCAGGTCAAGAGCACCCGAAATCGACGAGCATGTATGACGAGAATAATGAACGTGGATGAAGCAAAAGAGGTATATCAGGATCGTAGAAAGTGGAACAAAGTGGTCTCTGCCCACCCCTGTGGGAAAGAGGCGTGACGGTATGTATGTATGTAGGTATGTATGTACTTGAATAATAATCATCTTTTAGTTGTAGTTGTAGTAGATTTCATAAGAGGAGATTAAGGAAATAGGTTAAGGTTAACCTTACGTGACGTATTAAACAAATCTCCTAACAAATTCGCCAAGCATATATTATTTTAACGGCTGAAAAGGTGTTAAAATTAAAACAGGGATTACCTCCAATCCTGAAGTGCCCGTTTATGGCCCTAAATATCCTGTAACGACCGTTGTTGTCTGAAACGACGATAAAAAACAGGCAAATGATGCCCCAGGAGATCCTCCCAGAAACTATGAATATTAAACGTGTTGAAATTTCAATTTAAGCTGGTTACTCATGCGCGAAGCTGCGTGAAACTAACGTCGTTTGATTGCTTGTGGTGTGAAATTAAGAGGAATCGAGGGAAAGTATTAGGGAACAGAAGACGGGGTGAGGAGGGATTAACCAGGGTTTCCCAAAGTGGGGTACGCGAACCCCTTGTTCTCCATTCGAGAGCAGGGCGTTCGCGACAAGATCAGAATACAGAAATTGACTTGATAACGAGTCAGAATTAAGTTCAAAATTGGCCAAAATTACTCCTAACAGTCAATCCATTTGCGAAAAGAAACGAGCACATCCATCACATTAATATTACAAGGACATTTCTTTTGGTACTTTGTGTTACCTTTTTTATTCAAATAAAACCTTATTTTCTTCCACGTGTATTTTTTTGTTGGGGGGGGGGTTGTTCATTAGTTAGTAAGAGGTTCGTGGAACCGAAAATTTGTTAACAGGGGTTCGCGTAGCCGAAAGTTTTAGAAACCCTGGATTAAACATTAAACTGACGCTTAAAAATCTAGTTAAAAAAATATTTTTACACATCACCCAAATGTTGTAGGCAATAAATGGAGATGTGTTAGCCTAAACCCGACCACACGGAAAGTTAAATGACTAGTAATTTTATAACGTCGAAGCTCTTTTTGTGTAATTAAATAATCTTGGTTGTACAAAAATAACACATAAAAAAAATGCTAAATAGTAATACACAAACGCATACTTATGCTTTGAGGTATCACTTACAATCAACATTTGTGAGACAGAAAGAAATTCCTGAGGCCGACAAAAAGAGAATCTGCAATGCTCTCTGTGAAAATATCGTACAATCATAAAATATTTACTTAAAGCGAATAAAAAATAAAATAATAATAGTAAACGTACAGTCTATATGAATAAAAAAAAATGCTGTTCGTCAGTCTCACTAAAACTTAAGAACGGATGAACCGATTCGGCTAATTTTAGTCTTAGTATTTTTGCGAAAGTCCAGAGAAAGTTTAAACGATGAGAAAATTTGAAAAAAAAAACTTGTTAAAGCGAAACGAAGTTCGCTGGACCAACAGGTAACAAAATATTCTCTATAACATAGAGTCTATTATTATCTGCAGAATGCGAATAGAGTAATTAATTACCCATAGTAAAAATGGCATGAAACATTTTAAACAATTACATAAAAAATAGGAAAATGTTTAACCAAAATCTTAAACTAAGTAAGACAACTCATTAAATCTAAAAATACGATTTCTGAGTATTGTACGGTTGCCGGATTATGGTTACGGATTTTTCAGAAGGATTTTCCTAAGCCGGAAATTGGAGGACTTAAGTATTACAAAAGATGTTTTTATTTTGTTTCATAATATTGGGAGAAAACAAAAAAGACGATGTTAATCTGATGCCTGAAAAATTATAAGCTAATACTAAGTATACGCTTTATTCTTATGCTTTATTAACTTCAAATTAGCCCTTGCTGAGGGCTATATATTTGCGCCGTTTGGTGTTGAAACCCTCGGTACGTGGGGCCCAAGCGCGCGTGAAATTACAAGAGATATCCGCGCGCCTTATAGATGCTTCCGGTGACCAGCGGGCTGGCAACTATTTTAGACAGCGGATTAGTCTTGCTGTCCAGCGAGGTAACGCTGCCAGCCTTCTGGGCACAACGAGCAGCGACGGCGACTTGGGGGACATTTTTAATTTATAGTTTTACTTTTGTCTAATTTTAGTTTAAGACTTCAATTTATGTGGTTTAGTTGTATGTTTCTTTATTTAAATAGTCCTACAGGTCAAAAGAAGGCCTATGCCAAGAAGTGGAACGCATTCAGACGGGACTATTTACTTAATTATTTTATTTAACTAAGCCATGATGTGGTGTCGGATTTAAAAAAGTCACACAAATATTTTTCCGAGGATGTCATTACAGGCGTCTAGGACTAGGTTAAGTATATTTTAGACGACAGACTAGCAACCTGTGACTTTAATTCATGAGCCACCATAGAACCTTTTCAAAGAAAATTTTATCACGATTTCCCTTGATAATTAATGGGATGTCATTATGACGTTTACTGTGAATTGATTCCATGGTGGCTCATGAAAAAGTCCTTGACTGTACCTCTTGTCGTGAAATAGCCATGGATTTGTCTACGTAGCGTTTTATGTGCTCTGCCTATTTTTGGTAATACAGGCGCGATGTAGGCAATACTGAGTTCTTTTGAAATCTCAACACTCAACAAAAGTACCATTTCGTAACAATCCCCTTTCATACAACACAATCGTGACAGGATCTTTCTTTTTATCCTCTTTTTGCGGGTAGTAATAAATCGAGTTGTTTTCAAACAATACGTCAGGCGTGTGTGGCTAACAAAAGTTTTTCCACTAATTACGTAGCCTTGAGTGGTCGTGAGGCCGCCATTACATACGCCGAGCCTTGAAGACTGGATGTGGCATAAGAGACGAGAGTTTATGGTTTGAGGCGATGTTGTGATGGTAGGAACCAAACCAACTGTCTGCGGACAGTCTAGAGCAGCGGTTCTAAACCTTTTTGGCGGGCGACGCGCATTTCAAAAATAAAAGAAGCTCGCGACTCGATTAAAAAATTAAAAACACATTTTTTGCGTTTTTCATTCCCGCGCGAATGCTCCAAACTCGCACTGCGCGGTGCTATTACTTAATGCCTTGATTACACGTACCGAGTAGAGTGGCGAGAGAGTGTTCTCGGCCGAGTACTCGGTTCGTGTGTAGTATGAAGGCAATAGTTCACACGAACCGAGTACTCGGCCGAGAACACTCTCTCGCCACTCTACTCGGTACGTGTGATCAAGGCATTAGAGTCGGCAAGGTTGCAGTGATTGCGGTATGTTTTTCAAAAATTCCCGTGGCTCCGGTTTTGGGTGCTCCAAATTTGGGTCGCGACTCGAGTTTAAAACGACGGTCTAGACCCATGCGTCTCGCGGCTAGATTTGTTCCGGCCCACAGAAATTTTTTTTATGAATATTTTGCGACCCCCTAATGACATATTTAGTCATTTTTATTGTCCTTGCACCTCATTTAATTAGGGCAGCCCTCGTATAGAGTAAAGACTTTTATTGACCGCATTACGGTGTACAGTCTAGGAAATTGATACCTGTGCCATTTTGAACCTTTTCATAATGCGTTTCATATTGCTTTGATTAGTAGAAAGTATGCGTATGTCACAGTGACATTTCTTGTGAAAAGGTACAAAGTGGCACAGTAATCAAATTCCTTGACTGTACAACGCAGTGGGTTGCTGTTTCAATAAGCTTACCCTACTACATGTAAACTACGGTCGTCAACAACTTGGTCTTCTTGTCCCATGGCCAACATTAAAACACTATTTCCATCAATCGCCCGGGATAGGATCGGAACGAAAATAATTATATGGTCTTTAAACGATACTGAACCATACGAGTTCTGTTTTTAAGTCTACATTACCAAGCGCACAATCGCTAGACCACTGACGTCGCCCGCGACACGTGATCATATCCGAAAGTATGCTGCGCGCGATCGGCGACGTTCGCTGGCTCTGAGTGCTTAATGTAATCAAAACTGTCATGAGTCGATAACGATTTCGTTTGTCAATTAACGCGAAATTGTATGGAAACTGAGACAGCGCCTCCAAGTGGCACGTTTGCACAACTGCCGCGGTCGACACGTCTCCATACTTTCTTCGCGTTAATTCGTAATGAAATCGTTTTCGATTTTCATGACCAGGGCCCGTAACTTTCATGCCGTTGACACAAAAATGACGTGACGCTCCTTAAAGGGTGATCCCAAATAGTTTGATTATAAATTATTAATCATTAGTTGTCAATCATTTTAATCATGTACAAATGAATGAATAAATAATACCTATTTGATGCGTGAAACGTAAATAGAACTATTTGAGTTATTTAGACATACATTTTATTAAATGGTATTGTTACCACATTTCAGTAATTACGTAGAAAACAGAGTTCCTCTCTAACGTAAAGTAGGCCATCCTTCTTGCATTAACTCCCATGCAAAAAAAAACTAAGTCATCTTTGCGTTCATACGTTATGCAATATTCATAAAAATCCTTTTATTTTGTAATAGTATTTTTGATTGTTATGTATGCCACAAAAATACAAACATACTAAACAAAAACATGATTAAAATGTTTGACGGCTAATGATTAATGATTTACAATCAAACTATTTGGGATCACCCTTTAAGGAGCGTGACGTCAATTTTGCGTCAACGGCATGAAGATTACGGGCCCTGTTCATGACCGTTTTGATTAGGTACACTAAGCACTCTGTTCACTTGTCTCCGTGTGCGATCGGAACCTTCAACTCCTCGACGTTTGAATTTTGCCATATCCAGAATTCTTTCCCACATTAGCGCCTACCGCCTTTTTCAGGTTGATTGATGGCCGGCATTCGCATGACGCTTCGGCGCCACTATTTATTTGCTCTACCAACACGTGCTACTCTTGACATAATTACTCTTAAGCTACATACCGCCCTAGTTATCAAACACCATCATTCAATAGAAGTAGGCAATCGTGTGAACAAAGAGGCCGAAATAAGGTCATTAACTGAACTACGCGTAGATGGATAGAAAGATTCATTCTGGAAATCATAATATACCTATATATTATTATAACCTAATTTTCATGTCAGATACCAGTAATTTGTAAAAGGATCGACATTAAAAATAAAAATAACTTAATAACCAATATGTCGTGAATTCAAAACAATTGTAAATAAATACCAACATTAATTGACACCCGTGTGGTGTCGGGTCTAGCATAGCACCTCTCCATTTCTTCCGTGGATGTCGTAAGAGGCGACCAAGGAAATGGGTTTAGGTATTCTTTAGGCGACAGGCTAGCAACCTGTCACTATTATATTACCTCTTACATCTGTTTTTAAACCCAAAATGATGCTAGAAGTGGCTGCGAAGCGTGAAATAGTCATAATCATGGATATGTTTATTTCACGTTTTGTGTGCTCTGCCTACCCCATTTGGGAACATAGGCGTGATTTTATGTATGTATGTATGTATTAATTGAAATAAAAAAAAACCGGCCAAGTGCGAGTCGGACTCTCGCACTGAGGGTTCCGTAAACGATACGTAAGTAAACCATACCGTGATGTAGCTTACAGCCATCGCCATCTAGTGACAGATTTTCGAACTAATGATAAGTTTTTATTTTTATTCATTAAAAAAAAACTACTTAGTAGATTTTGTTCAAACCAATTTTCGTTGGTAGTTTTTATGGTAATGTACATCATATATTTTTTTTACATTTATCACTCTTTTATTTTAGAAGTTAGAGGGGGGGGGACACAACTTTTTCAACTTTGGAAGCGTCTGTCGCGCAAACGATACACTTTAGAAAATTATGATGTTAGAAACCTCAATATCATTTTTGAAGAGCTATCCATAGATACCCCACACGTATGGGTTTGATGAAAAAAATTTTTTTGAGTTTCAGTTCCATGTATAAGGGACCCTAAAAAATTATTACTTTTTTTTTAATTTTGTGTCAAAATCTTAATGCGGTTCACAGAACACATCTACTCACCAAGTTTAATTAGTATAGTTCTCATAGTTTCCGAAAAAAGTGGCTGTGACATACGGACAGACGGACGGACGGACAGACGGACAGACGGACAGACATGACGAATCTATAAGGGTTCCGTTTTTTGCCATTTGGCTACGGAACCCTAAAAACCCCGACTATATTATATACACGGTGATTTTTAATCCGTGATCAGGAACCCGAAAATATTAACATATATTAAGCGAGGTCTCACGCAATTCCTTCTTTGTTTAATTAATTAAAAATTAAAACTTAATTGAAAAGAATTACCACTGAATACACATGGTCATCCTACATGAACATGACGACGTCATCTGCCATCGCATCGCTAAGGCGGGAAATTTGACGGATCTTAAAGTTGCGACCACACCAATGCTTAAAAAACGGCGAGCATGCGTCAAAAACAGAGAGGTCACTGCGAATTCGTACCGTCATCGCTTTTTAAGTATTGGTGTGGTCGCAACTTTATACGTCTTTGTTTATGCAATATGACAATGACAGTTACAAGTTATTACTCATAAATTATCAATTGCCAGTAAATTTGTAAAGAGGTTATAAGCTTTTAGATACAAATTAGTAGAGTGACAAGGATTTTAGGATAAAAATTATCTCAAAATTAAAATAAGTTTGAAAAAAAACAAGTTCTTTTCATGTAATTACGAGTTCAGCGTGATCGCCATCAATTACTGAGTTAGAAAAAATGGTACCTGATCACGGATTAGAAGTCACCGTGTATATTTTTTTATTTAAATTTCTAGCATCAGGTCCTCGTCAATTAGAAACATGAAAAACACTAGTCAAGACAAATCCAACGAGCCCCAACTCGATGGCTTTACTGAACGTGTAACATTCCTATCACACCTAACAAACGACCTGATAGCCTTGAAGATCTGAACCGATTTCCACCAAACATAGCTAAGAACACTCTCAACTGATATAACTTTCAAACAAAAAAATGCATTAAAATCGGATCATCCGTTTGGGAGCTACGATGCCACAGACAGACACATACACATTTACACACACAGACACATCAAACTTATAACACCCCGTCGTTTTTGCGTCGGGGGTTAAAAATGTTAGTGTGAAATCAGATCACAACATGTGATAATATCAAAGTCATATAACAGAGGATATAATTTTAACAAAGAAACGGCTTCAAATTAGCAATATCTTAAAAGCATACCTTTGTCTATGCCTTTGTAACTTTAACTTAATACCAACCTTACGTAAGATTAGGAATACAACATTAGATTACCGTGTGGCTAAATAGGCATGGTTTTACCCATGCAGCGTTTCGTGTGCTCTGCCTACCCCATTTGGGAATATATATGTGATGTACCTATGTATGTATGTTCCCAAACTTGGATGAAGCGTTAATGTCAAACGACTAATATAAATGATCCGAGGCCCGTTAGAAAAATATTTTTCACGCTTATAAATATATTTTCGTATTTTTGTAAGAAATGATTGATTTGAATTCACATCGGCTGCCCACAAGAATAGGACGGACACACGGGCGCGAAAAATGAAAAACTAGTAGAAAAAAATACAAACATACATACATACATGCCTGTATTCCTACAACGGGGTAGGCAGAGCTCGCAAAACGCTACATAGTCAAAGCCATGACCATTTCACGTTTCGTAGCACTTCTAGTATATTTTCTAGGTTTTAAGTTAAGAAGTAAACAATAGTGACAGAGTGCTAGCCTGTCTGTATTTCTCACTTGCCTCTTTTAAAGTAACACCTCACCATTTCTCCCGTAGTTTTCGTAAGAGGCGACTAGGTAAGCTTTAGGCGGCAGACTAGCAACCTGTCACTATTATAGATACCTGTTGACTTAAGGGTCAATTCACACCCACGTCCCTGAATGCTCACAATGAAATGTGAACCTTATCGCGTAGCGAATAAAGTATATTTTGAGTTGGCAGCGCTACGCGCGCAGCACCGCTCCCGCATACCGCGCGGGCGGCGGCGTAGCGCGACGCAGCGCTACGCCGCGCGGCGCTGCGCTACGTCTCGAGACGCAGCGCTACGTATTCTGTATACTGACAATGAAATATGAACCTTATCTTGTAACAAATAAAGTATATTTTGAGTTTTTCTATTAAAAAATTTCGTGCAGCGCCGCGTCGCTTCTCGTCTCGGTGTGAGTTGACCCTAAAATCTAAAAATATGCTATACTAGTAAGCTCTACTTTTACTCATTTTGGGGATACAGGCGTGATGTATGTATGTATTTTGTTTTGTAGTTTGTATGTATGCGTTCTACATTTTGCCATGCAGTGTGTCCCCAAACAAATGCGTAGAGAGCCATTATTACTTGGTTCCTTTTGCATAAAACATTTCAGTATTCATTACTACAGGAACGAGATGCAAGGAGGCTTTAACTGTAATGACATTTTCATACTAATGCCTGGTTAATTGCTTGCCCAATTAAACCTATTTTTTTCTAACATAGTTAAGAAATTGCCACACAAATCAAAAATAAACTTCACGCTTGCAGCGCTATTATTGTCCCCTCCAAAAATCTACATCGTTTTTAGGGTTCCGTACCCAAAGGGTAAAAACGGGACCCTATAACTGAGACTTCGCTGTCTGTCTGTCTGTCCGTCAGTCACCAGGCTATATCTCACGAACTATGACAGCTAGAGAGGTGAAATTTTCACAGATGATGTATTTCTGTTGCCAATAACAACAAATACTAAAAACAGAATAAAATAAAAATTAACAAGTTTGAAAATGAAACAATTTCAAAGCGATTTTTCGTGTCAATTGTCAAATTACAAACGATGTAATATATTTTTGGTGCGTAAGATAATGGAGCTGTGATGTTGTTTTTTCTAACGCGGTAGCCAATTCCCAGAAAAATGCTTAAAACTTTTAGCGATTTTTAAGTTTAAACATGGACGTGGTGACATCGTAGTGGTAATAGTGACATGTAGCTAGTTTGCTGCCTAAAACATGGATACGTCACTCTCTTATTCTCAAACTAGCTTTCCGCCCGCGGCTTCGCCCGCGTGGAACTCGGTTATATTGCGGTATAAAGCACAACTATAAGAAAACTTCTCGTTTCAAACGACACACAGCGCCATCGATCTATCATCTATCGATCGATGATCGATCGCTATCGATCTATCATCGATTGATATCGATCTATCAAGCAAACTATATTTTTGTTTTCCCTCGGGAACATCAATTTTTTCCGGGATAAAAAGTACTCTATTATTTAATCCGGACTTCTATCTTTATGTCTGCAAATTTTCAAAGCAATCCGTTCAGGAGTTACGGCGTGAAAGCGGAACAAACAAACAAACAAACAAACTCACTTTCTGACTTATAATATTAAGTAAGGATCTGTAGGCAGAGCACACGCAACGCTAAAAAGCCAAAACCACGACTAATTCACGTTTCGTGACCACTCCTAGTATCTTTTTTAGGGTTCCGTACCCAAAGGGTAAAAACGGGACCCTATTACTGAGACTTCGCTGTCTGTCTGTCCGTCTGTCACCAGGCTGTATCTCACGAACCGTGAGAGCTAGAGAGTTGAAATTTTCACAGATGACGTATTTCTGTTGCCGTTATAACAACAAATACTAAAATCAAAATAATAATAATAATTAAGGGGGGCTCCCATAGAAAAAATGTGTTTTTTTTTTGCTGGTTTGGGTCTATTTAAATAACTGTAACAGCTAAACACTTGAAGTGCTCACAGAATATTTAATTAAATATTTCCTTTAAAAGGAAATAATTAAATTAAAATTAAATTAGTATTTAAGGGGGGCTCCCATACAAAAAATCTGATTGTTTGCAGTTTTTGGTACGGAACCCTTCATGCGCGAGTCCGACACGCACTTGGCCGGTTTTATTTTTATTTCGAGTTGGCAGGTATAACAGTGGCAGGTTGCTAGCTTGTCGCCTAAGACATACCTTAACCTATTTCCTTAGTCACCTCTTACGACACCCACGGAAGTAATAGATAGGGTGTTACTCTAAACCCGACACCAAACGGAACAAAACTATGACTATTAGGCTCAATTCACACCAGAAGAGCAGCGCAGCGCGGCGTAGCGGAGCGACCCGCTCCGTGGAGAATGCGCGAGGATTCCTACGACTGCTCGAGAAGCCGCTGGAATGCGTAGGAAGTCGCTGGAATTTACATAATTATTGACATATTGACATATGTATTGACAGCGGCCGTCGCCACTACCGAGCATCCTCGGGCATTCCCGCGACAGCTCGCGCAGTCGCACGGCTTTGTTTATGGAATGCGCTGGAATTCCCGCGGATCCGCGGGCATCCGCGCGCATCGTTAGAGCTTCTCATTCGATAATAAGTCTTATTGTAATGAAAATAAAGTTGAAATTCTCATGACACTGAAACTGCGCTCCGCTACGCCGCGCTGCGCTGCTCTTCTGGTGTGAATTGAGCCTTACAAACACCAATCGATACATCATCGCTAATACGTAATAATCAATTACCTCTACAAGAGATGGTGCAATTGCTTCCGTCGTTGTAGGTATGTATGTAGCTGGCACATATTGCACATCTTCGTTAGTCGTGTCTTTGTAAAATTCAACGTAATCAATTCCAAGATAGTCTGTGGTATTATCATCAACTACTACATCATCAAACTCGTACTCTGATGCAATAATTTCGTTTTCTTGAATGTTTTGGTTTTCTATAGCTTTTGTTTCCTCTTTCTTGAGTGAATTTGTTGTCACTGCTGTTTTTTCTGTTGGATTTATTGTAGTGGAATTTTCACTTGTACTTATTTCAAAGTACGTCACATTTATGGGAGATTCAAACGTAATTTTGTAGTTGTTAGCCACTGTTCCTGGTATGTTTATAAAAATGTTGCTTGTGTTTTGTTTCTCCATATCTATAGTTTTATTAGTAACTGTATCAGATGTGTTTAAAGGTAGTCCATATGTAACATTTACTATGTTGACATCAAATGTGGTGTGATTTAAATTGTCATAGCCTGTATTGTCATTACTAATTTCCGGTATTATTGCTTTATTGTTCAAATATTCTTCAGAGAGAGCGTTTTTAATAGAATCATCAAGAGTAGCTAACGAGTCATCCGTGATATTATTCACTGTATAGTAATAAGAATTATCAGTAGTTGATATTATATCACCATTAATAAAATCAATCAGCATTTCAGTATTTAGTATTATTTTCTCATTTTTCACTTGATCATCTGACAATTTTGTAACATTTTCTTTTGTATCTAGTGTGACGTCGAAGTTTAAAACATCACTTGTGTCATTAAATTCACTCTGTCTATTATCAATAGTGATTGGGGTTTTATCATCATCATCATCATCACTGGCAGATTGATAATTCCCAAACAAAACGTCGTTCAGCGTAAATGTTTGAATGTATATCTCAGTTTTATTCCCAAAACTTTTATTCAAGCTGGATTCCTTAGTTGCTTTAAAAGTATCTTCAATTAAATGCGAAAGATCGCTAAGTAAATCACCAAAAGCACTTATCACGTCAGGAACATCAACAGCCTTAGCCGTATCATTTATTTTATCACTAGTGAACAAATCACCCACCCAATCACCAACGCATTCGATAAAATCACCACAATCACTGTTCACCGCACTAACATTAAATATAAAAACGCATATCAATATCAAATTGGCTTTAACAAACATGTTTAAAAAACGTCTTAACTCTGTCTTGAGTCACGACGGAATGTAAGATGATGTTGTGTCTGATGATGATATTGAGCTAACCAGTTGGACTTTAAGCGTGAAGCTTTAGAGCTTATTTTTGAAAGCTCGAAAGCACAATGGTCACGGAATCACCTTGAGGCCGTGGCAACTGACTTTGATAGATTGACTGTTAGACAATTAAAGAAGATAATGACCGATTTTATGAAAGCTTGTAGTACAGACTCCCGCTGTGACTTTTGTGTTTTTTACCTTCTATTTTAACTTTTCATACATACAAACGTACATACATACATACATTCCCAAATGAGGTAGGTAGAGCACACGAAACGCTATACAGATAAAACCATTACTTTTTACGCTTTGTGGTCACTTCTAGTATATTTTTTAGGTTTTAAATTTGCAGGTATAATTGTAACAGGTTGCTATTCTATTGCCTAAAAATATGACAAACCTAGTTCCTAGTCACCTCTATGGTACGATATCCACGGAAAAAATGGAGAAGCGTTATTTTAAGCCTGACACCATACGGAAATTTGCCTATTGCTATTTGGGGCACTAATCATTTTAGATATCAAAACAACTACGGGGAAAAAAAGATTATGTTTATCTCAAAATAGTTCTGAAGATAATCTCAATTATGTACCGATCCCACGTACGTCCGAAGAACAATAAGAACAAACGACATAACCAACAACGCCGCGGGGTCTCAACCTATCCCCCATTGTAATTACGAGTGACGCAAAGAAGATGTTTCCTCACGATCGCTATCAATTGACCAATAAAAAGGTGTCGGTTTCGTAAACAGAATTACCCACATTTGAAGTGTTACAATGTATTATGTGCATTAGCAAACAAGAATATACTTACTTATATACATACATACATCACGCCTGTTTTCTCCAATGACGTAGGTAAAGCACGTGAAATAGTACATAGACAAGACCATGAGTCTTTCACGTTTCGCGGCTATTTCTGGCATGTTTTTTTTAGGTTCTGAGTTGTTACGTATAATAGTGACAGGTTGCTAGCCTGTCGCCTAAAATATACCTTAACCTAAATTTCCTTAGTCCCCTTTTACGACATCTACGGAAAAATGGAGAGGTGTTATTCTAACCCGACACCAAACAGGCTCTTTGATAATTCATCATCATCAGCCTATATACGTCCCTCTGCAGGGCACAGGCCTCCCCTCAGTATGAGAGGGCTTGGGCGATAGTTCCCACGCGGGCCCAGTGCGGATTGGGAACTTCACACACAACGTTATATTACTTCGTCGCTGTGTGTAGGTTTCCTCACGATGTTTTCCTTCACCGAATAGCTCGTGATAAATATCAAATTTGATATCGCACATAAATTCCGAAAAATTCAGAGGTGCGAGCCCGGGGTTTGAACCGAACCGCTGGGCTATCACGGCTATTATGTGCATTAGCAAACAAGAATATACATATATTTTTTTGTATTTCGTGTTCTTTCCTTTTGTACAATAAAGTGTTTACTTTCTCACTTTACCTACTTACTTATATACATAAATACATCACGCCTGTGCGCCCAAATGGGGTAGGCAGTACATACGACACGCTGCACAGACAAAACTATCACTTTTTCGCGTTTAGTGGCTACTTCTGGCTTTTTTTTAGGTTCTGAGTTGTTAGGTATAATAGTGACAGGTTGCTAGCCTGTCGCCTAAAATATACATACATACATACATATTCTCACGCCTGTATTCCCAAGAGGGGTAG
>BHDV01007923.1:508242-521929 GCA_005406045.1 Adoxophyes honmai | reverse complement strand
TTTAGCCGTTTAGGCTGTGCGTTGATCTGTCAGTCAGTCAGTCAGTCAGTCAGTCAGTCAGTTTCTCCTTTTATATATATAGATTCATATTGTACAGGCACTAAATTACCTAATTTGGGACTAGGAGATTGGTGTAATTAATGTCCAATGATATTATGACATTATCCGTATCCGTACTTAATATATAAATGTGAAAGTGTGTTTGTTTGTTTGTTTGTTTGTCCGTCTTTCACGGCTAAATGGAGCAATGAATTGACGTGATTTTTTTAGGTACAGATAGTTTAGGGCAAGGAGAGTGACATAGGCTACTTTTTGTCTCTTCAGAACCCCCCACTTCCTTAATTTTTTTCTGTGTTACCCCGAATTTAACGCGAGCGTAGCCGCGGGCAAAAGCTAGTTTATTATAAGCCTACACAGATGTTCTATAATTCCGTGTGGTGTTGGATTTAGAATTTGCCATTTACTTCACCATTTCTTCCGAAATATTCGTAAAAGGCCGCTAAAGAAACAGGTTAGGGTATATTTTAGGCGACAGGCCAGGAAACTGTCACTATTATACCTGCCAACTTAACCAAAAGAAATTTAATATGCTAGAATGGCCACGACATGTGAAATAGTCATGGTTTTGCCTATGAAGAGTTTTGTGTGCTCTGCTTAATCCATTTGGGAATACAGGCTTGATGTATGTATGTACCATCGCGAACCGGGATTGTTGAGCCACTTACCTATGTTTGTAACTTGGTCGTGTAATACTAATCCAATAGATAACACCTGTCAGTCACATCGGCCATTGATTACACGTCTAAATTGCGAACAGTGGCAAGTGGCTCAACAATCCCTGTTTGTTACTGTACAGGTGTAAGTTCTTACTCCTGTATTAATCTAGTTTCCAGTACTTCTAGCAGATATACGTCGATGATTTTGTGCTAGCATTTAATGGGATATTCGCTGTGAAGTTGCGTTTTTAACTCCGTGCCACATTGTTCTTGTAAATAAAATGCCGGAGGGCTATTATCACCACTAAGTATTTAAGAATGCGAACAGTTAGAGGAATTCTTTAGCGTATAGGTAAACAATTTGTTTGTCTACGTAAAATCGTGAAATTGTTATTCCGAATTCTGACAAATCTTACATACATACATACAATCACGCCTGTATTCCCAAACGGGGTAGGCAGAGCACACAAAACGCAACACAGACAAAAAGATGACCATTTCACGTTTTGTGGCCACTTTTAGCATAATATTATTAAGGGTTTGAGGTGGCTGGTACAATAGTGACAGGTTGTTAGCCTGTCGCCTAACTAAAGTATACCTTAACCTATGTCCTTAGTCGCCTCTTAGGACATCCACGGAAGAAATGGAGAACTACTTTGCCTAACCTAGTGTTAGTTTATAGTATAGGTATTTAAATATTCTAAAGTATACTATAAATGGCCATGAAACGTGAGTCATAGTTTTTTTTATGTAGCGTTTTGTGCGCTCTGCCTACCCTATTTCGGAATACAGGAATGATGTATGTATGTAAAATTAATTAATCGGGCGAGAATTTGTTACAAAAGGAACATTATAGCTTGCAGAATTTCCATCAAAGTACTTACAAAATATTTACACTTGACGTTTATCGGACAAAATATAATTTTAGACGCCTACTTGCTTTCACACTTTGGAGCAAGATATTGTTGCGCTAAATTTTACTTCGAGTGTTTTGTAGGAGCTTTATCTTATGTTTGTATAAACTTTACGGCCGTACCAATCGTTGAATATACCAATATAGTCGACTATGTGAGCGTTTTACCACTTTTTAATAACAGTTCCCAGAACAGAATAAAACCAATAATGCCCAGTTTACATTATTCCAGTAGCATTCCAGTCCAGCAATCCAATCCAGTGCTGGAATGCTACTGGAATAATGTGAACCGACACTGGAATGCACTGGAATGTACCCATTCCAGTGAGCATTCCAGTACAGTGACTGGAGAGACCGTCAACTTTTCATTCCAGCTCACCCAATCCAGCATAACTGGAATAGTATGAACAGCCATTCCAGTTGCATTCCAGTATTGGATTGAATTAATTTTTGAGTTTCTTTTTAGAAACCATTGTCACCAATGTGTTACCAATCCAGCTACTCTTAAAAGACTGGAACAATGTGAACGCTATGCTCCAGTCCGGCACTGGATTGGATTAGCCCGCTGGATCACTGGACTGGAATAATGTGAACTGGGCATTAGGGTGATTGTCACTATCACTAACATGTGAGTGAAAATAGCCTTTGATACAGATCCGTCAACATTGAACATTAAATTACCGTGAGAATCACTCATCTTATAAAAAACGGATAACTTATGTTTTAAATCGAGTTTAGCTAGACATGTTTCGGGCTAATTGGAATTGGAAGACGGTTTAGAATTTTCGTACTGCGTCAACAGCTAGGGTAGACATGCCTTTACAAAGTAATGTTATTAGTGTTGTGTTGTGTGCTACCCTACTTTTTACAATAATTTAAATGACGATAGTAATGAAGGTAGTCGTGCGCCGGTATCAGTTTTGTCGAGCACGAGCAGTCGCGTGAATAGAGCGGTGGCGCGCAGTGGCAGCAGCAGCCGCCGCGGCTCCTAGATAAAGGGCTACGGATCAGCCCGAAAAATGTCCAGCTAAAGTCGATTTAAAACCCGAGTTATCCGTATTTTATAAGATCAGATCCGCCAAACTTATAATACATAATCACGTCTGTTTTCCGAAATGGAAAAGGCAGAACACACGAAATGTTACAAAGCTAAAAACAGACAGCCCCGTGTGGTGTGGGGCTCAGTGTATCATTTCTCTATTTCAGGTAGGTAGGTTTCGTCGAGAACTCGGTCTCAAGCAGCGTCTATTATCTTTGGTACAGTCTCGTATCCTCACCTTTTTTGGTCACGTATACATGCCGCCGAGGGGAGGTGGCTATTGAGCGACTTGTCGTGCAGGGAAAGGTCGAGGGTACCAGGCCACGAGGAAGATCGCCTATGAGGTGGACCGACCAAATAAAATCGGCAATTAATGGCTCATAGTCACTACACGAATGCACGAGGAAGGCGGCCATCAGAGAGGAATGGCGGCGCGTTGTGAAGCTTGCCACCAACACCTGAAATGATGACCACGACCGCTCTGTCAAGAGCGACACCGACAAGGAAGAAAGGTAGGTTTAGGTTTCGGCGTCAGATTAGCATCCTGTCACTATATTATGCGTATTGGAACCTAAAAACGTGCTTGTAGTCATGTCATGGTTTTGATTATGGAATCTTTCGTATGCTCTGCCTGCGCTACTTGGGAATACCGGCATGATGTACCTAGGTATGTATGTAATGAGAAACAGAGAAAAGCGATAAAATAGTGACAGGTTGCTAGCCTGTCCCCTAAAGCTTAACAAAACCTATTTCTTTAGTCACCTCATAAATATAACGGCAGTGTCACATGCTTTTACAGTCGTCTATTCAAACTAAGTTAAATTAATATGTATAGAAAACTGCTTTAAAATGGGGAGTCTTAGTAAACGACACTGCCTATGTACTTCGACTTACACCTAGCCAAAGTGGAGCCAAAACTTGGAGGTATTGGTAAAATTTAATATTGGCATGAATCTACCTATTCGACCTACAACAAACGTCCCACCGACAACTTAGACTACTAATAACTAATGAAATGCACTTCAAAGAATTATTTGTACTTCGACGTAGTACTTAAATTTATTTTTATTTACATTAAATCTATGTGAGACAATTTTGATTTATTATCTTCCAATATTAGTATGGTGCTTTCATGAAGAAAGAGATTTCCTGAGGGTCGATACCAACCAGTGCAGGGTCAACTCGAATAAAGAAACAGGTAAATCTGAAACCTATTCCTTTATAAGTAAGCGCATATTTAAAAGTAAACGGTCGGTACCAATCCACACTGATTTGTCTGTGCGCGAAACCTGCTTCTTTTCTAAGCACTCTTGCTCTAGATCAGACACCACACAGTTTTTTTTTTTTTTTTTTTTCAAATTGATCTAATTAGGTACTACAACTTACTGTTTTAAAAGTTTACCTGACGCGTTAGCTTGACGACTTGACTCTACTCCCAGTATATTGGAAAATATACATTATGTATGTAAGTTCGCTATCAGAAGCGATAGTATTACAGGGAATATTCTTTAAGCGGCGACTTGGTCCCAATTTAAATATTCCCCTCGGACTCGGTTCCGGTTCAGAGCTCAGCTTACAAAGCTGAAAAGGGTGGAGAGTGCTTTTTAGTTTATTGGTTCTATTTGACAGACAAAAAAACAGTAAAAAACACGGATAAGGGTGCTTTTATAAAGAAACTGGTTTCCGGTATAGACACATCAGTGTAGGTCGGTAATAGTCGGTGCAGGTGTAATATTTATGTTTAGTTAAGTATGTGCTTACTTATAAGGAAACGAGTTGATTTAGGCTTCGGCCACACCTGAGCGACCAAAGCGACTGCGATGCGGGAGCGTCTGCAAAGCGAAACTAAGCGAAGCGAAACGTCCCGCGATGCGGTCGCGTAGGTATGCAAAGCGCCATAGATGTATATGGGTAGCGTCCGTCGCGCGGTAGACGCTCCCGCTTCGCAGTCGCTTTGGTCGCGCAGGTTTGGGCAAGGCTCAAAGCCGCGCGACGGACGCTACCCATATACATCTATGGCGCTTTGCATACCTACGCGACCGCATCGCGGGACGTTTCGCTTCGCTTAGTTTCGCTTTGCAGACGCTCCCGCATCGCAGTCGCTTTGGTCGCTCAGGTTTGGCCGAAGCCTTACCTGTATCCTTTGTGCAAGTTAACCCTGTGCCGGTCGGTACCGACCCGCAGGAAACTTGTTTCTTGATGTAAACTCCTGTGGACAGGCAGAAACTATCACAGTTTGAGAATCATAGTTTTGAGTTTATGTAGCTATTCCCATTGCCTATCCCATTTGGGAAAACTGCCGTGATTATTTGCATGTATTGTTTAAAGGCCACACAGACAAAATCCGTTAAGGTCTGACACAGCATTTGGAAGAATCAGTCCTTAGAAGACAAGCTCTCTCGTAATACAATAAGGGGCAGCGCAGACGACAGGCTTTTGTGCGATCGAGTCTGCGGCGCAATTAAAACTCTGAATGGGGCGCAGAGAGTTTCCATTCAGAGTTTTTATGGCGCCGCAGACTCGATCGCACAAAAGTCTGTCGTCTGCGCTGCCCCTAAGTGAGATTCACTCATAGTGGATTAAAACCGATCTTCTCACATTTTTATATGGAGTAGCTCCACATGTTTCGGTTACGATCCGTCGCACTATTCAATGCACGTCTACCCGCTGCCGTAGCGTTGGGTCACGAATTCCCCCAAAACATGTCGACCTGAACGTCTAGTGTATCCAAAACGATGATGGATTCGATAATGATTTCGTTTGCGAATTAACGCGGAATGAGAACTGAGACAGCGCCTCTAAGCGGACCGTTTGCTCTACTGCCGCGGTCGACACGATACATTTCCGTGTTAATGATCGTTTTGAATACACTAGACGTTCTATTTTCGGTAAAAAAAACGTGAGTAGATCCGTTTTATTTCTACAAGCTCTCTCCACGACTCCATCGACATCTGGCGCGTCAAAGCCGGTCAAGCAAACTCTATCCACTCGGATAATCATTTATTGGTTTCCGGTTTTATGCCGGGTCTTATTTTAGCCGGATAGGGGCCGGTCGGTTTAAAACAGCACCGTACCGTTATCCTGGTATTTTAGAATAAAATCCTCAGGGAATCTTAGATTTTTCCGGTTATCTTTGCGCTTGGGGTGAATTAGCTATCGTTTGCCGTAAAGATCGTTTGGTTGGCTTTATTTTTACTAGAGCTAGTACAAAGTTGACTAACATGTTGGGGATATTGACTGGAGTAAAAAGATATTGTACTCAATTAGTTCGTCAGTACATACCATCGCGAACCGGGATTATTGAGCCACTTACCTATGTTTGTAACTTGGTCGTGTAATACTAATTTAATAGCTGACATCTAGTCGGTCACATCGGTCACTGATTACACGTCTAAATTGCGAACAGTGGCAAGTGGCTCAACAATCCCTGTCCGTGACTGTATATATTTGTCTCCGGAGTCGCTGTTAAAGACTGTAGTGGTACCAGGATCGCATAGACAGCAGGAGCCCACATACCATCGCGATCCGGGATTGTTCAGCCACTTACTTATGTTTGTAACTTGGTCGTGTAATACTAATCCAATAGCTGACATCTAGTCGGTCACATCGCTCATTGATTACACGTCTAAATTGCGAACATTGGCAAGTGGCTCAACAATCCCGGTTCGCGACTGTACATACATACAAATAGGGCGAAACGCTACCCAGACAAAACCATGACTATTTTACGATTCGTAGCCACTTGTGGGATAACTTTTGGTTTGTAGACAATTGTTTATCCAACTGGATGAGTTATAATTTTGCCACTAAAATGGATCTTGCTAAATACAGTTCCGCCAAAGAATAAGACGTCTCCGTATGAACGGGCTCACTCACTCATCTATCCGAGGTTTAAGAGTTTAAAAAAGTGTCATAACTTAACATAAATACCTACATACTTAGGAAGTGCATAGATTCTCAAAAAATTAAAAATAACATCAACAAAGTAAAAAATATAGAAAATTATGTTAAATGTGATTGCGAAATTTCGTATCCGTACCAATATTTAAATGTGAAAGTGTATTTGTTTGTTTCTTTGCTTGTTTGTCCGTCTTTCACGGCTAAACGGAGCGATGGATTGACGTGATTTTTTAGGTAGAGATAGTTTAGGATATGGAGAGTGATATAGGCTACTTTTTGTCTCTTCAAAACCCCCCATTTCCCTAAAGTGAGGGGTGGAAGTTTTCAATGTACAAAGCTATAAATTAGTATGTGTGCTATCTCTTCCATGAAACCTCGATTGTAACGAGAGCGGAGCCGCGGGCAAAAGCTAGTGTCCTATAAATTTGGAAATACAGGCGACAGGTGTGACTGTATATAAGTGTGCAAAAATTCAAAACTTTATTTGCGCACGTAAGGTTTTTGGAGCACTTTAACAATTCTAGACCATCATTGCCAAGAAGAACGCGCCACAAAAAACTAGCCAGTCATTTTCGAATCTTTACCTACGTAAAAGCCAAGGCATTTTCATGTTTAAGCCTCAAAGATTTCGTCACGTCTTAAAGTCGTAGACTCCGAAAATTATTTCGGTTCCGTGATTCCAAGTTTTAAGATTGCCGGCCCAATGGGTAGAAGAAGACGTCTTAGGTGAAAAAGGTAACGCCTTGCTCACTGGCTTATAGTTGAGTAGTTTTATCCTTTGTAGTTGTTAAGAAAGTTGTTTTGCGTGGTCGGAACACCGGAAGATTAAAGTGTAGGTAAATTTGTTACTTCGAAAAGATTGGAAGTGTGCTTAGTTGCTTTGGTCTTATAGAGGGGATAGATGAAAGAAGATTAAGGCGTGTAGGCGTAGATGGTATGACCACATCAGAGATGGTTTAGAAAAGGTTAAAAGAGTACCCGAAATGGACGTGTAAGTATGAAGAGATTAATGAATATGGATGAAGCAAAAGAGGTATCACAGGATAGTAACGAACAAAGAACGTGAGAGGCGGAACAAAGTGCCCACTGACGGTTTATAATATGTAATGTCTTAGGGTGGTTCACAAATGTATCACAAATCGAAGATTCTTCATGCATGTAGGTTTAGCACAGCAAAATTACACGCGAAGGCGACACGCACACGGGATAGATTACATACATACATACATATTCTCACGCCTGTATTCCCAAGAGGGGTAGGCAGAGCGCGTGAATTCAAAAATACAGTGCTACGTTTAGCAATTTCAGGGTAACCACATGGTTAAACGTGATATTGCAGTGACAGGTTGCTAGCCCATCGCCCACAATACACTAACCCTTTCCCAGAGTCGACTCTTACGACACCCACGGGAAAAAAGGATGAAGTGCTATTCTAACCCGGCACCACACGGGAAAGATTACCGTGTCATTTTGTGGCGACTCTAGTAAGACAGTGACAGGTATTCTATCTCGCGCGCACTACTTGCGCCTTGCTGTGATAAGCCGGATGGCCTGTCAGAATGCAACTTAAAAATTGGATTCCCAACATTTGATTTAGCAAACATCACTTCATTCTTATTTATGGAATCCATTTCCAAATACATCTCACAACTCTCAAAATAATAATTTTAAACAAAAAAAAACCGACTTCAAATCTGGGCTATACTGAAAGCATTTGTATAATGAGGGTGACCTTCCATCACCAGCAGGCCTGACTAATTACTGAAATTATAATTTCCAGCCTGCAGGTGCATTCAATATTGAAAGAATTATCCTTTAACTCCTAAGCATTAAGGAGTTGACCTTCCATCATCAGCTCAGTCATATTTTTTTTACTTCCAGACGTAAATACTGGTGTAGCTTTGAAAAATGTACTAAAAACATTACCTGTGCCTATAAAATTTGAGGGTTGCCCTCGATTTCCCTCATATTCCTTCATCAGGTCATGATATATCCTGACAATGGGACTACCTGGAAACTATACCCTTTCAAACAAAAAAATAATTTTCCAAATTGGTCCAGGCGTCTTCGAGTAATCAGCGAACACACATAAAAAAAAAAATAATAATAAAAAAAATAAAAAAAAGATCCCGACGAATTGAGAACATCCTCCTTTTTTTGAAGTCGGTTAAAAACCCAAAACAAAAAAAATATGCTAGAAGTGCCCACGAGATAGTATTAGTTTTGTCTATGTGTCGTTCCGTATGCTCTCTACCCCATTTGGGAATGCAGGCGTGATGTATGTAAAATAGAGATTTAGATTCGAATACAAAAACAATGAAAATTTAGAAGCTGTAAGACATACTCAAAGCTTAACATCACTGAATAATTTATGAAGAAGAGCTAGAAATAAAAATGTTTTTTTAAGTAACTTGCTCGTGAAATTATTAGGAGTTGACCTTTTATGAATTTGGGCGATTTAATTATTCCACCCAATTAATTAGTATGGCCTTGTCTTAAATAATTACGCTTTTAATTTATGAGGAAGTGTGTTTTTTGCTTACGCTGATTCTGTGAACGACTTCACAGATATTTCACGGTTTGTAATTATCTTTTTAATCTATATATTTTTCCCGTTGTCACGCCATAACATGAAAACGGCTAGACCGATTTGGCTGATTCTTTTTTTTGTAGTTTTGTAATACTCTGTAGAAGGTTCTTACGGAAAAAAATATTAAGAAAATCTCTCAGAAAGATTGAAAAATACAAAATAAAGTAGTGCATCAAAGCTACTCTAAGGCGGTACGAACTTGGCCGGGTCAGCTAGTAATATATATTATGTTAATGAAAAGATGTTCCGTGTGGTGTCGTTTTGAAAAACACCTCTTCATTCTTCCGTGGATGTCGTAAAAGGCGATTAAGAAAGTAGGTTAAGGTACATTTTAGGCGATGGGCTAGCAACTTGTCACTATGCGTACCTCTTCCATCAGTTTCCAAACCAAACATTTTGTTCTAGAAGTGGCTATGAAGCGTGAAATAGCCATGGTTTTGCCTGTGTCACGTTTCTTGTGCTCTGCCATTTGGGTGCACAGGCGTGATTGTATGTATGTACTAGCTTTTGCCCGCGGCTTCGCACGCGTTAAATTCGGGCTAACACAGAAGAGATTTCGGAATTATTCTAATATACGCTGCTGTAGACAATATTATGTAACTTTCGCATTTATAATATTAGTAGGATAGTAGGAAGCGCCCGCCAGAATAGCCAGCAGATGGTAGATTTTTTCCTACTTTCTCGACACTTATCGTCATATTTTGGAAAATTCAAACAAAATCTTTATAAATTGTAGCCTATGTGCTATTCTGATGTTTAAGCTACATTACTGTAAAGTTTCATTAAAATCCATTTAGTAGTTTTTGCGTTAAAGAGTAACAAACATCCAAACATCCAAACATACTCACAAACTTTCACATTTATAATATTAATAATTAATTTAGGATATTTATATTTATAGTAGGATGCTTAATAATCCTCAGTACGCATTGTCACGTAATATAAATCTAGGCCAAGTTTTGTTATATCCTCTTTTGCAGACGCTGAACATGTTCCATTCATATCAACTTCCTTCAATATGAACTGTCTCATATGGAACATGTCTTTCAAGGTATTGAAATTTCTAGCACGAAATTGGAATATTTTTGTTTCTACATGAATGCTCTATTCTTATCAGCTATTTTCTATAGTTTCTAGTTTGGTTACGTGTAGTGTCGGGCTTAGAATAACACCTCTGCTTTTCTTCCGTGGATGTCAATAACGACTAAGGATAGGTTAAGGTACCATCGCGAACAGGGATTGTTGAGCCACTTACCTATGTTTGTAACTTCGTCGTGTAATACTAATTCAATAGCTGACATCTAGTCGGTTACATCGGTCATTGATTACACGTCTAAATTGCGAACAGTGGCAAGTGGCTCAATAATCCCGGTTCGTGACTGTACGCTTCAAGCGACAGGCTAGCAACCTGTCACTGTTATAGGTTTAGCCCAGCAACATTATTAAAACTTTAAAAAACGATCGATTTACGGCCCACTATTGGGCAAGGGCCAAAAACCTCATCACTGTATAGGCTTTGAGCTATAGTTCCCAGACAGACCCAGTGCGGGTTGGGAACTTCACACATTGAATTATTTCGTCGCTGTGTGCAAGTCTCCTTTACTGAATTGTTCGGAAGTATCGAATTCGATATAAAAATATAGAGGAACGAGTCTGGGATTCGAACCCACGACCTTCTGCTTTGAGAGGCCTTAGGTCAAACCACAGGGCTACTGTTGCTGTACTTGGGTTTAAAAACATGTTTAATTTGGGCGTTTTTCTAAAACAAAGTGAAGTTAAAATAATGTTCTTCCTACTTACGAGTTATATCGATGGAAAAAGAAAAGAAATATTGTTTTCATACAGATTCCATACTACATAAATAAAAAAAATACAGCCGAATTGAATACTTTTACCTTTTTTGGAGTCGGTTAAAAAGGAGCGTAACGAGAACTTTCTCAGGTCGCCTAAAACTATTATATACCTATTAGTCACCCCTTACAAAATCCGCGAAAGAAACGTATTCATTAATTAAAGCCACCGACACGGCAAAATGTGCTCATAAAAAATGTCACAAAACCTCTCACTACTTAAAAAAGTCGTATAAACGTTTATAAGTCGTTTTAAAGATTCGACAACTGATTCGACGAAACACTGACGCAAAAACCGCTTCTTACCGCTTAGGATAAAGCTGTAATTCGCAAAGCAGTAATTTGGGTTATTTGGTAACCTTTGTACTCTTAACCTCATTTGGACGCACAGACTTGTATTGAAATAGATGACTCAAGTGCCAAAAGGGCACCAAAAGGGAGAGCAATGTTCTTCCTTTGACGCGATTTAATTTACTTTTGTACCACTTAGATTAGGTTTAACTGCCTAGAGACAGGACAACTTGAATAAGGCGGCGTCACCTTCGAATCGGTTTCACTCGGACTGTCAATTCCCATTACTAAAGCGCTCATGTGACATTACGGTAGGTAGAGAAAAAGTGGCACGTTTGGTTTGCATACAAATCTTTTTCAAAATTTGGAGCTCATCACATCAAATCATCATAATCATACAATCATGCCTGTGTTCCCAAATGGGGTAGGCAGAGCACACGAAACGCGAACAAAACCATGATTATGACTATCACGCTTTGCAGCCACTTCTAGCATGGTTGTACGTCTGCAAAGGTGGAAGAGGTATAATAGTGACAGGTTGCTAGGCTGTCGCCTAACATACATACATACATACATATTCTCACGCCTGTATTCCCAAGAGGATAGGCAGAACACATGAACTCAAAAATCCAGTGCCACGTTTAGCAATTTCAGGGTAACCAGATGGTTTAACGTGATATTGTAGGGACAGGTTGCTAGCCCATCGCCCGCAATACACTAACCCTTTCCCAGAGTCGACTCTCACGACACCCCCGGGACGAAAGGGGGAGGTACTATTCCAACCCGGCACCACACGGGGGAAAAAAGCCTAAAGCATACCTAAACCTATTCATTTAGTCGCCTCTTACTCCGCGGAAGAAACGGAAAGGTGTTATTCTAGCCCGACACCACGCGGCATCTATTTCGATATAGATCTGTGAACGTCAAGTATTAAACCATAACTCGGTAGGAAGAGGATCCTAAAATTAACTGCAAGAAGAATGGAGAAAACTTTAACTTTTCTCATTTTCCGTACCATGAGGCAAGCGGGTTGTTTTATTAACGCCTGAAAAGGATCGGACCCCTAAAATGCTGATCCGATAGTGATAGGGTTCCGTGGGTCCACGATTTATGCGGACCCCTCGGATTGTAGGCAAATTAACTTGGATATGTGTGGACCTTTGCGACGGTTAGTTGTGTAAGAGTTGTTTATAATATGACTTCTATAAGATGAAATATATTAATGTAGTTAGCTTATGAAATGAGCTTGAAAAGGCAAATTTTAAAAAGGGTATGTAGGTATTATCAAACCGCTTTTAAAAAGGGATTGAGCTCATATGTCAGTTTTGAACTAAATGCATGATATGACATTGTCAGTGATAGTGTATGCAGATAAAGTAAATTGTTATTTTGGTACAATGAATTTCTAAAGCATGGAAAAAATATCAAATTATGTAGCGTTTTTCTATTGATTTAGTGTAGTGTTTTTAAAGTATAGTAAATATATTTTTTTTTATGTTTTTTTAACAGCTACGGCAATTTGATAAAGCGAAATAATGTGGTTTGTGACAGATTTGTCAGATATGATATTACAATTTTTTATTAAAAAAATGACAGTATTTAACGAGAATAGAGTTTAAATATGCAAATCATATTCAGCTATTAATTTTATTATCTATAAGGGTCTGCACTTATGAAGATGTCAAATATTGGTTTATAATTATATTTAATCATTTATTAAGTACATTTGTGCTAACTGTACTCTCGAATCCCTTTCTAATCGCGGTTCGGTAATATATAATATCATGCCTGTATTTCTAAACGGGATACGGGATAGTCAAAACATACGAAGCATACATGCATACAATCACGCCTATGTTCCCAAAGCGGGAAGGCTGAGCAAACGAAACGCACCATAGACAAAACCATGACTATTTCACGCTTCGCTGCCACTTCTAGCATAGTTTTAGGTTTGCAAAAATGGAAGAGGTGGAATAGTGACAGTCCTTAGTCGCCTCTTACGACAACCACGGAAGAAACGGAGAGGTGTCATTGTAAACACACGGAACTAACTTCATACTGTCGGTCATACTTTTCTCTCTCCTAGAACGCTAATATTTTCTAGTAAAGTCTTGTAAATTGGTCCTTCGAATGGGGTGACTGCGCCATAAGTTGCCGTACGTGCTCTCGTTAGGGCTACGTGGTCGCTTAGGGCTCCAGAGTGAGATGTTAGAACTCTACCTTTGCTGGAACATATACATACAGTCAATTTGATAACTATCTACTAATCAAATCAAAATTAAACCATAATCAGGGATCGGAAAAATTTGCGACATTGTTTGCAATTATGTGGACATGACTCCAAAATTAATCGAAATGTTAATTAATTATTAATTGAAATATAATTTA
>BHDV01007923.1:426279-494861 GCA_005406045.1 Adoxophyes honmai | reverse complement strand
TTGGAATCTTACGGAAGTTTATAAATTTCCTGAAAAATTTTAGGAAATTTATAAACTTACGGAATGTGTTATTTTCCGGTGACATTATACATTTATGCAAGAGGACGACTGCACTCATCCCCTTAAGTGCCGTGACGTCACCAAACTTCCTTATTGAAACTAAATTCAGACTCCAACTCCCACATGTTCTGAATCCAGAATCATGTAGGATACTGAATAGCCTCGTTAGGTATCGACCGCGTATTTGCTGATGTGAAGGTGCAGTTGCAAAGCCGACCGCCTACAGCAGCAGTTGGCGACTTGTCGTCAACGACACGTACATTCATGACGTCTGTATTCTCAAATAGGGTTGGGTGAAACACAGGAAAAGCTAGACAGTAACGTCTAGTATGTACAAAACGTACATGCAGTCGATAACGATTTCGTTTGCGAGTTAACGCGGAATTGTCCGGAGATGTGTCGATCGCGGCAGTTGTGTAAACGTCTCAGTTTCCATACAATTTTTCAATAACTCGCAAACGAAATCGTTATCGACTGCGTGATCGTTTTGAACACACTAGACGTACTGATTAAGCCGTCATTCTAGTCTAACTAAAACCAAAAATTACAGAAAATGAGCCAAAGCTTATACCTACTAGTCATGGATTTGTCTATGTCATGTTTTGTATGCTCTGTCTGCGCTGTAGTAAGTGTCGCTTCTATGGGAACAGGCTTAGGTAGTATGTTTTAAGCGACAGGCTAGCAACATTTCACTACTATGTTTAAACCTAAGGAAATGCTAACAGTACCAAGGAAACGCTCTACATTTCCTGGAAATACAGGCGTGACTTACGTACAGTCAAAGAATTTGAAAACTGTGCCATTTTGTACCTTTTTACAAGAAATGCCACTGTTACAACCTTACAACCATACTATTTACTAATCAAAGCAATATGAAATTAATTATGAAAAGCTTCAAAGTGGCACAGGTATCAATTTCTTTGACTGTATATGTATAAATTATTAAACAACCTAATACACCAAATATTCGTTTAAGGTCGGGAAAGAAAATGTGTAGCAACGTGTCGTAGCGACACAAACGTGACGACAACTGGTCAGCTGCTGCTGCGTGTCGTCGGCTGCCAACGTTTACCTTTAGAGCTGGATTATGATGCAGCTGCGGGGTATTTCCGTGAAATGACTTGTAACTGGTTGATCTTCTTTTATTTGACCTTTTGAGAAGGCATAATCTAATTTGGCATAACGTTCCGTTGGCATAGTAATGAAATAGCATAACTTGTACTAACCACAGATAATTGTTGGTTATTTGATGGATGGATTTACGAGGAATTTTGAGAAAGGTTGTCAATTTTAAAATAAAACTGTGAGATTCACTCATCTATACTAATATACTAATATAATAAAGCTGAAGAGTTTGTTTGTTTGTTTGTTTGTTTGTTTGAACGCGCTAATCTCAGGAACTACTGGTCCGAATTGAAAAATTCTTTTTGTGTTGGATAGACCATTTATCGAGGAAGGCTTTAGGCTATATAACATCACGCTGCGACTAATAGGACCGAAGAAACATTGAAAAATGCGGGAAAAACGGGAAAAATTTGTCACTATTCCACGCGGACGGAGTCGCGGGCACAGCTAGTAGTGGAATAAAACTGATACACTTTATGTCTTCATTATCAAGATTAGCTCGACATATTTTGAAAATTTCGATGTTTCAACTTTTGTTTTCGACTGTAAATTATACTAGATGGCTAAGAAACATACGAGGATATGAGTATATGTAGCGTTTCGTGTGCTCTGCCTACCCCATTCGGGAATAAAGGCTCCATTTCGTCCGTGGATGTAGTAAGAGGCGACGAAGGAAGGTTAAGGTATATTTTACCCGTGTGGTGCCGGTTAGAATAGCACCACCCCCGTTCTTCCCGTGGGTGTCGTAAGAGTCGACTCTGGGAAAGGGTTAGTGTATTGTGGGCGATGGGCTAGCAACCTGTCACTGCAATATCACGTTTAACCATCTAGTTACTCTGAAATTGCTAAACGTGGCACTGGATTTTTGAATCCATGTGCTCTGCCTACCCCTCTTGGGAATACAGGCGTGAGAATATGTATGTATGTATGTATATTTTACGCGACAGACTAACAACTAGTCACATACCTGCCGACACAAACCCTAAAAAATATGCTAGAAATTGCCATGAAACGTGAAGTAGTCATGGTTTTGTCTATGTTACGTTTCGTAAGCTCTGCCTACTCCATTTGGGAATACAGGCGTGATGTATGTATGTCTGTGTGTATCAGTATTGTTCCGGATGTTTACTTAGCCTTGCCAACTGGACCCAAACAGATGGTTGGAAATTTGTGTTAGCTTTAGTTCTAATCAAGAGAGAAATCTTATCTTCTCGACTAAACTGGGCCCTATTGCATAAATACAACATGCATAAACTTAATAATATTTTTAATTTTCGTGATTTTCACTCATATTTATTTTACGCGGGACTTAATCACGTAATGATTTCAGTTTCCTCGACGTTTCAGCGACCGTGGTCACGAGTAGACTGCCAGTCTATGGGTACATAAACTTATTAACACATTCAGAACCAAGGACCCGGCTCCCGGGTTCTTTAAAACATTCGCGAGGTAGGTACCGAGAACCCGGTAGCCGGTTTCATTTTGTACTAGCTATAGACTACTCGGTTTCGCGCAGATGTTTTGATTTTAGGCTTGGTCGTGAATGTGTTAAACATAGAGAGTAAAACAAAAGTGATGAATGTGAGTGAAGCGAGAGAAGTATGCCAGAATATCGCTCTGTTGTCTCTGCCTACCCCGCAGGGAATAGGACGTGACGTTTATGTAGGTATGTATGTGTAAAACAAGCGCAACGTATGACACACACCAAAAATAAATAAATGAGGATATTTACGGGGAGATATTACTGAGCAATTTTTAGATTAATAGTTCCCGAAGTGGGCTCTATATTAACTGATCAGATTTGAACATAAAAGCTACCGTGAGACTCACTCATCCTTACGCTTTCACGGCGTAAATACTGAACTGATTGCTTTAAAATTTTGCAGACGTAAAGTTATAAGTCCGGATTAAATAGTAGGGTACTTTTTATTCGTTACGTTATTTAGTTCTTGAGGTATGCGATAGATGACGCTGGGTATTTTTTTAAATACGTAAGAAGTGGAATGACATCTAGGTAGATATCTGAAGTAATTATTGTAGCGTTACATCGCGCTTCTTATATTTTTCCGTGGAAACGAGAAGTTTTCTTATACTTGTGCTTTATACCGCAATATAACCGAATTACACGCGGGCGAAGCCGCGGGCGGAAAGCTAGTAGTGAAATAAAACGGATACTCTCACGTATTTACGCCTCTTTATTTCTTCCGTAGGTATATTTCAAGCGACAGGCTGGCAATCTGTTACTAATATACTTACACATCTGTTTTAAACTTAAAATAGGGATGATGACAGGGTTAAAAATAAATCATTCTAATTAGTCCATAAGTTAGATTATGGAAAATAATAAGACACATATTTTTTAGTTTATCAAATAAATCGACAAAGGTACAGGTCATCAAACTTCCTGAGTTGGGGCTCGTGACGTCACGCGAAACTTTTAGGCTCTGTATTATAGTCATTTTTCGTCTATCAAATAAAAGAAAAAATATGGGTAAAATATTTTTTCGTAGTCTATCTGACGGACTTAATAGTTTTTCTAGTCATCTAGCCTATTATGCTAAAAGTGGCTGCAAAGCATGAAACAGTCATCGCCACGTCTACGCCACTTGGGAGTACAGGTATGAATGTATGTATGTAAAATCTCAGTTCACCGGCTTTGTGAAATCCGCCCAAAGATAAGTAATCGAGATACGGTCGCTTTGCAATCCGGAACCGGGCGACCTCCCGGATAAAACGGATCAATGGAGATTAGCAGTTCACGATGGCCTTCAATAATACCAATAACGATATAAAAATATAGAATAACAACAGAAGAGTATCACAGACAAAAGAAGAACTCAGTCACAGTGGAATTGTGATATCCGTACCAATATATAAATGTGAAAGTGTGTTTGTTTGTTTGTCCGTCTTTCACGGCAAAACGGAGCAATGGATTGACGTGATTTTTTAGGTAGAGATAGTTTAGGGCATGGAGAGTGACATAGGCTACATTTTGTCTCTTCAAAACCCCCCATTTCCCTAAAGTGAGGAGTGGAAGTTTTCAATGTAGAAAGCTATAAAATTGGTATGTGTGCTATCTCTTCTGTGATACCCCGAATTTAACGCGAGTGGAGCCGCGGGCAAAAGCTAGTATTTTATATATGTATTATGATATATCACGCCTGTATTCCCAAATGGGGTTAACAAAGTTCGTACGAAATCTTTGAACTATTTCACTTTTTGTAGCCATTTTTAACTTGGTTTTTAGGTACCAATTTAGATGAAAGAGGTAAAATAGTGATAGCCTGTCGTCTAAAGTATACATTGATCCATACCCTCTATCGCCTCTTATGACATTTATATACGACTTACACGTATTTGCCCACATCAAGAAATGTGACCACTTCAAGAAATTCTCGAGCATTTCACGATATAACAATTCTTCGATATGGCCACGACATTATACCTTCTGTGAGAGAGCCCCTCATACCCCCATGCTGCTTCGAACTGTAGGTTGCATAAGGTGTATTTTCTACTTAAAAAAAGATAAGGTAGTTAAATACGATTTTATTACTTTGAACAATTATTATCAAATTGCTTTATTCATAACATCACAATAAATAAATAGACCACATAATAAAATAAATGAATGTAACCTGTACACAGTATTGGGTTTCATTAAAATGTTTGAAACATAATAGGCCGCCATTGTTACGATTGTAAACAATACAATAAAAGTACCAACTTTTCGTCTAATTAACCACTAATTTGCGAAACGATGATCCTATATTGTGTAAGCTTATTCTTGTACCCAATTAAGGGTGTTTTGTTTGACTATAGAGTTAGGTTTAGACGATACAGCATGTTTTATAAAAACATGGACTATCTCTTTACGGGTAATTGACACACTCTCAAACAGAGGGTCGTGGGTTCAAACCCCGGGCTCGCACCTCTGAATTTTTCGGAATTTATGTGCAATATCGAATTTGATATTTACTACGAGCTATTCGGTGAAGGAAAACATCGTAAGGAAACCTGCACACAGCGACGAAACAATTCAATGTTGTGTGTGAAGTTCCCAATCCGCACTGGGCCCGCGTGGGAACTATAGCCCAAGCCCTCTCATACTGAGAGGAGGCCTGAGCCCTGCAGTGGGACGTATATAGGCTGGATGATGATGATGATGATGATAGCTACACGCGTCTGAAAACCCCTGTAAATTATTCAATAAAAATTTTCATTATTTACCTTGTGGGAGACAAATGTTTCATCGCTTGTCAGGTCATTGCACCCTGTGTTTTACCTACCTTATCCCGTACGCAAGTCCCGTCGCAGCGTACGCACCTGCAATCAGTCGACATTGCGATGCTTCGCTGTTGCCTAAAAGCCGGAGCACAAAAGACTGAGCACATTTTCAGATAAAATAATTTTAAACATAAAAAAACCGACTTAGCAGTATTTTGAAAGTATTCAGTTTACTCAATGTAAATTCTTGACTTTATCAACAAATTACCGAAAACGCCGTACATGTCCCTATAACATTTGAAGAGTTCCCTCAATTTCTCCAAGATTCCATCATCAGATTGTGATTTCGTGCCAATGGGACCAATTTCGAGTTATACCCTTTCGATTAAAAAAAAATTTTGAAAATCGGTTCACGGGTCTCCGAAATATCGAGTAACATACAAAAAAAAAAGGTTTAGTTGAGAACCTCCTCCTTTTTTTGAAATCGGTTAAAAAACATGTCAATTCTGGGGAAAATACTTCACAAGGGTTCACGTTATTTGCGGTTAATTTCCAGCCATCCTGTACATTACGCCTGCATTCCCAAATGGAGTAGGCAGAGCACACAGAACGCTACATAATCCAAACTTCTACCATAATCTTAAGCTTAAACATAAATAAAAGAGGAATGGCGCACAATATTTATGGCTGATTTTTCTAGCCTGAGTAAACAGATCAACATGTTAAGCACATAAACCTATTTCACTAGGGTATTCTCTGTGGCATCCAATTTTAACAACGCATCGAACTTTTAGCCAATATGTTCGGCGACTGCCATATATTTTTGTGGCTGCGTTCTAACATATATTATATCACCACGTCACAGATAGAATAAACTAAACACTTGCTATAAAAGTTACGTTTTTTTTCTTCCTGTATTTATGTCTACTTTTAACTTTTCGTAAAATTCTTAATACATACATACATACATATAATCACGCCTATAATCCCAAATGGGATAGGCAGAGCGCACGAAATGTGAAATAGACATAACCATGATGACGACCATTTCACGCTTCGCAGAGCCACTTCTAACATCATTTTGGGTTTGAAAACAGATGTAAGAGGTAGTATAATAGTGACAGGTTGCTAGCCCGTCGCCTAAAGAATACCTAAACCCATTTCCTTAGTCGCCTTTTACGACATCCACGGAAGAAATGGAGAGGTGCTATTCTAGACCCGGCACCACACGGGCAAAATTCTTAATACATGGTGAAATGTAGGTAAGACGGGAATAGAAATATGTTTTCCTTACTCTTTAACTGTAGTTTAAACGTGTGGATGTCATAAGGGGCAAAAATTGTGAATGTTGTTTGATAATCAGTTAATAAAAAAATCTCCAACACGATGGAGAAATCTCACTAAGTCCATCACGCGGAATACGATGAACGATTGTTCCCACTCCACCAGAAACAGAGACGCGTGGCGGCGGGTCGCAAGAGCTGCTGTGTCGCAAGCATCGACTTTGACATGACCACGACCACTCTGGCAAGAGTGTGCGACTAAGAAGAAAATAAAAATACTTAATTTATAGAGTTAACGGTCATACTAATTGCTACATTAAACTGTTGTCTTACCGATAGGTACAAATACAATGGTATTTGTTCACAATTCGATCACGGGTGATGGTGAACTGTGCCGGTGGCTGCTTGATACCGCCCTGGGGATGATGTGGAGCAGCCATTCTCAAAGTGTGTTCCGCGGAACCCTAGGGTTCCGTGATGTCCCTGATGGGGTTCCGCAAGAATTTAGAAAAAAAAGCAAAACGCCATTCTCTGATCGAAAGTTTTGACGCGGCGAATACCTACATAGACGGACGGGTGGATAAATAATACTTTTAAAAACTGCTGGTTTTTTGTAGGGTTCCGTCAAGTATTTCGCTTTCCAAAAGGGTTCCGTCACTAAAAAAGTTTGAGAAACGCTGATGTGGAGAAATCCTCCTGTGAGGTGGTGTGGAGCACCGCGGTTGACCGGATGAATAAAACCGTCGTCTGACTTGACAAATGACTTTATTTGGCGTCACACACACAATAAAATTGACTATGAAAAGGTAATAACAGATCAGCCCAGCTCGACGGTCCCGACGAGAGTTTTTTACAATAACGAATGAGTGATTAAATGTGTATGTATCTTTATTGTTCAAAAAACATGACGAAAAAAACAAGCACAGAACAATACACAAGTACAAAGGCAAATATATCTGCCGACCTTCGAGCGATTGACAAAACATAAATGAAAAAAAATACACAAACAAAGTTGGGAAAGAAAAAAAGTGCCGTCTTTCCACAGATATATGAATGAATGAACTGTTTTTTGGTAAAGCCCTTTTCATAAAATTTTCATTGACAAACGCTACACGTTCCCATATCACGTTTTTGCGTGTCATTTTCTGCCAGGGCCGGGCAAGAAGGCGAGCTGAACGAATATTACGTATACAAAACTTAAGACTATGTTAAATTACGACCGTATCCGCTTTCAACTCCATGTATCTGTTTCATTGCCAAACACCAAATGCTCTATAGAATTTTGACGCCCATCGGCGTCACCGGCAATAAATGGAAAGTCAAAAAAACGCAGCGTTTTTCATCACAGCGAAAAGGCTTACTCTCCTTTCCCTTTGACACCACACAGTTTTTACAGCTCTTCACACTCTTTTTACGACCAGCAGTTGGGCTATAAATTCAAAACGGCCAGCGTTACTTGAACTCCTCACCCCTCTTTGGAAACCAGACTACAGTCGACAAATGGTGGGAGCGCTGGATTGATAGCTCTATGTTAAATGGTCGGGCGATGTGATTGAAAAGCAATATCAAGATGGTGTTGATAACGTGACAGATAAGGTGTTTGTTTGGCAAAAGATCGGTTTTCAATTAGTAAATGGGCTGGTCTGATTGGAATTGAGGTTCGTAAATCAACATATCATTGTAAATTAGGCCATCAGCCAAATTATGGAAAAATACGGAACACGTAGCCATTTTTATAAGCTTTTATTTAACTTCACTTTTGTACGTTAGTATGTTTGTATGTTTATATCTTGCAAGGAAGATTTGAACCACTTCCAATAGACCGATTGTGCTGAAACTTGGTATACCTACGTAATTTGGATGACAATAGAATATTACGGTACCTAGTACTCTTCAACGGTTGGTCCGATTGACTTGAAATCTGGCGCACATAATCTAGGGTGGATGGCAATGAAGTACAGTTGGCCAAAAGTAGAGTCAGCAAAAATGGCTTGTATCGAAAATGTTTTTTTTTATGTAACGATAAAACAATGCAATATTAATAAGTTACAAAATATATCTTTACCTATTTTCTTAGTTCCATTTTATGACATCCATAGAAAAATAGGTGAATTGTCAAAAGGTGTCTATGAAGTGTTTTGTGCTCTGTCATACGTGACGTAAGTACATAATTATTATTATGCATAACGAGAATGGTTAAGAGTAAAAGAAGGATCAACATAGGCTACTTTTTATCCAGGAAAAGTGAATAATTATATTCATAATAAGTGAATATAGATATGAGTGATCGCGGGAAAGATACTCTACGTAGTCGGAGAGGGCAATAATAAATACTAGCTGTTTGAAATAAAATAAAAAATATCAAAGCGGACCGTGCGTTCGCACGACAGAGCGTGAACAAATTGTTATGGCATAGTTGTCCAAGCCCAAACAACACGAAAAAAATATTTTAAACGGTGTCCCCATTTAAATCGACCAAATAAATCTTTAGCTCGATCTGTAAATATGAAATTACTTCTTTTTAACTTCTAGGAGTGATTACTAGCAAACTAACATCGGAACAGAAACAAAAACTAAATAGTAAAACGAGTTTGACTTTATTTTTTGTTGGTTTAGAATAACATCTCTCCATTTCTCCCGTTGATGTCGTAAGATGCGAGCAAGGAGACAGGTTAAGGTCTGTTTCAGGCGACAGGCTAACAATTTGTCATTATCATAAATTCCAACTTAGTTATTGTTTAGGATTTAAGTATTATAGTAACAGGTTGCTAGCCTGTCGCCTAAAATTTACTTTAACCTATTTCCTTAGTCGCCTCGTACGACATCTACGGAAGAAAGGGAGAGTATCATATTAGAATAACACCTTCTAAACTCGACACCAAACTAGAAGTGGTCACTAAATGTGACGTAGTCATGGTTTTTGTCTACGTACCGTGTCGAGTACTCTGCTTACCCTATTTGGGAATACAGGTTTGATTGTATGTATTTAATTTCACTTGTTCCAATGTTAGTTTGACCTGAAAGATAAAATTAAGTCACTTCCCATTTACTAGCTAAAGTCTTATTTATCGATTTAAATGAGGACACCGTTTTGTCGTGTTTAGGCAACTACATACATACATATTCTCACGCATCTATTCCCAAGAGGGGTAGGCAGACACATGAATCCAAAAATCCAGTGCCACGCTTAGCAAATTCAGGGTAACCAGATGGTTAAACGTGATATTGCAGTGACAGGTTGCTAGCCCATCGCCCACAATACACTAACCTTTTCCCAGAGTCGACTCTTAGGACACCCACGGGAAGAAAGGGGGTGGTGCTATTCTAACCCCGCACCACACGGTTTAGGCAACTGTGTCATGACAATTTTGTTTGTGCTTTGTGGGGCGAACACACGTCCTGTGTTGATATTTTTTATGCAGTAAAACAAAAATCCTGTGCAAAATGTAATTGCAGTATCGATTCTCAGTTATCAGACCGTAATAAAGTCACCGGCCAATTTATGAATGCGGCGGCGCTCGTTTTGTGCACTGAATGTAGGAGTCCACTTAAGTTAGGACTTGGTGTAGAAGCGAGCATTTTTTAAAACATTGATGGGTAAATATTTGGGCGTTTGAACCGCTGTCATCTTTCTCAACACTTTTTTTATCAGATACTGTTGGAAATGTGTATATAATAGTCTAGTGTGTACCTATTTGCAAGACATAGACACTATTATGACACACTTATTGTACCAATTTCTAAATAAATCTAATAAAAAAGTGTTGAGAATAATGACAGCGGTTCAAACGCCCAAACATTTACGCTGATAGATTTCAGACTGTAGACGACTAGCATCTTGTCAGTACTGTACTTATTAACTTAAATCCTAAAAATATTAGAAGTGGATGCGAAGCGTGAAATATTAAGTTTCCTGTTCTCTAACTTATCCATTTAAGAATAAGGTGTGATGTGTGTATTCAGTGTCACCTATCCTGATGTGTAGGTATTTGTTTTATGAATTTCAAAATTCAACTTAAGATATACAGGGTGGACGAAAATTGACCGAAAATATTTTAACCAGAGTGGTCTAGCATGCGCGTCTGTAAACCCGGAATTATCATGAAAAAAAGACCTGTGTACTTTTAAATCAGTCCCTCATTACTGAGGATCGTGGCCACTGAAACCCTTTAAACGGAATATCTGTCTCCATCGATTCCGGTCCGAAGTAGCCTTCACCGTCTGATACAGTTTTGAGGAGGAGGTGGCCTCTTTCACTTGGTCAGACCATCGATCAAATTGTCAATCATCATCATCATCAGCCTATATACGTCCCACTGCAGGGCACAGGCCTCCTCTCAGTATAAGAGGGCTTGGGCTATAGTTCCCACGCGGGCCCAGTGCGGATTAGGAACTTCACACACAACGTTGAATTACTTCGTGTACTGTGTGTAGGTTTCCTCACGATGTTTTCCTTCACCGAATAGCTAGTGATAAATATCAAATTTGATATCGCACATAAATTCCGAAAAATTCAGAGGTGCGAGCCCGGGGTTTGAACCCACGATCCTCTGCTTGAGAGGCCACAGGTCGCACCGCTGGGCAAATTGTCAATACGCGAGTCCAAATCGCTCTTATCTAGAATCCGCTACCTCCTGTGCACTCTGCCCGCGCCACAACTCGCTTAATTTGAAGCGGGCAACAATAGCTGTTTAATGGCCCGCAGCACTGCTAAACACTGTTAAACTTTTTGTCCGGCCATGTTAATAGAAATTTTGCATTTCTGCTATTTTAGGGTTCCTTTGTTTGAGTCTTATTTTACAAAACTGAATTTCATTCCTTTAAACAAACCAACATAAAGTACAACTGAGCATATGCATTTAACCGTGTGGTGTCGGATTTAAATTAACATCTCTATAATTTCTTCCGTTAATGTCGTAAGAGGCGGCTAAGGAAATAGGTTCAGGTATGTTTTAGCCGACAGGCTAGCAACCTATCACTATTCTACCTCTTCCATCTTTGCAAACCTAAAACCATGCTATGTCACGTTTCGTGTGCTCTGCCTACCCCATTTGAGAACACAGGCGTGATTGTATGTAAGTATGTAAAATATGTCGTCATTGGTTGAATTGAACCTTACTTAAATGTTAATTAAATCTAATTTCCCACGCAAATCACACTTGACGGTTAAAAAAGCGAAACAATTGAAAGTTAATTTGGTTCCGGGCGATTGTTTTTTGTTTCCGGCTGCCGGTTACGGGTTCCGTTTGTTTTTGGAAGTGGTTGTGTTTTGTTTGTATAATTATGTTTTGCAGTCATTAGGATTAGGTATGTTGTGAGGGACTTTTTAGAATCGGAGAGAACAGTTCTGTTTATACACGTCACTGTATTTTTAGAGAACCTCAGGACAAGAGGAATGCTTTTAAGTGTACTTCGTTGTCCGTCTGTCTGTCTGTGTGCAGGGTATCCCAAAAGTTTGAAACTAAATCATTTTTAAAATAGGTAATTTTTGTAACGTGTGGTGCCGGGTTAGAATAGCACCTCCCCTTTTCTTCCCGTGGGTGTCGTAAGAGTCGACTCTGGGATAGGGTTAGTGTATTGTGGGCGATGGGCTAGCAACCTGTCACTGCAATATCACGTTTAACCATCTGGTTACCTTGAAATTGCTAAACGTGGCACTGGATTTTTGAATTCATGTGCTCTGCCTACCCGTCTAGGGAATACAGGCGTGAGAATATGTATGTATGTATGTAATTTTTGTCGTATGAGACTTTAATTGTGGTCTTTGTTAAGAAACCCATCAACACAATAAAACTTTTTGTACTTCTAGATCATTTTTTTTGGTTTTACGTTATGAGATATTAGTTGCGGAAACCAGCCCGTCCTACAATTACAATTACATGAGATAATTATATTAGTGACAGGTTACTAGCATGTCGCCTAAAATATACCTTAACATTTCCTTAGTCACCTCCTTTAACATCCACGGAAGAATCGGAGAGGCTTTATTCTAAACCCGACACCACACAACAAACTGCTTTGCACTCCATAATATTGCAGATGCAAATCCACCACAAAACCATATACCTAAGTAAAATTAAATGTATTATAAAACGTAGTGTCAAATAAAATAAGGACTTTATTCAATAACGATTTAACACACAATATTCACGTATTAAACAAACATAATGGGAAGTGAGACAAGGTACAGTCATCTGGAAAATTGTATTCAATTATTAATTTACTACGAAAATTATGACAGAAAGGGATGGCTCAAATCTTAGCTGGACTTGCTTCTGACTACAATACATAGTTCGTAGCCATTCTAGTAGCTGCGGCTGCTGCTACCAAACGCGCACTGCGTGCCACCGCTCTATTCGTGCGACTGCTCGTGCTTGACGAACTGACAAACAGACAGACGGACAGACAGGCAGCAAGTTTTAGTAACAGAGTCCCGTTAGTAATTTATTTAATAATTATTAATTACTGATTCATTGACTTGTTTGTTTTTATTTTTTAGTATTGACATTGTATTGTACAATACAATTGTATGATTTGTTTTTTTTTATAATCATATTCTTATTTTTATTGTTACATTGATATTACATTTTACAGTGAATTTCTAATGTACTTTTTTATTAATTATTTTGACTTGTTTCAATTTATTTTTATTGTTTACTTATACGACGATCCTTTTAAATAAACTTAATATAAATTAAAATTTATCTAAAACAATTTTTACAAGTTGAAAATTTTCGGATAACTCACGTTTAATAAATCGAGTTTAGCTCGACATGTTTCGGGCTAATTCGTAGCCCTTCATCTAGGAGCCGCGGCGACTGCTGCTGCCAAACGCGCACATGTCGAGCTGAATTCGATTTATTAAACGTGAGTTATCCGAAAACTTTTCAACATGAGTGAGTCTCACGGTAGTTTAATGTTCAACTTTTACAAGTTTGACTTTTGTATGGAACATTCACAAATGATCAATAATGGCCTATGATATTACAGGTAGCACTTTCGTCCCCAACAGTCCCACGAAATACGAGTAGGTTTCGCTAGGGACCAGAATCAGGCCGCCCTCAATACATAATGTATGAGTATATAATGTAAGAAACACTAGTCGACGGGGCTTCGGCTGAGGTTATGTTATATGACAACGCCAGGCGCGAATGGATGTTCTCAAAACATATAAAGCAGCGAATTATTTTTTAAAGTATCTCGGGAAAGTTTTCATGTTTCAGGTTAAGAGACGCCTTTCCATTTCTTCCGTGGATTTCTTAAGATACAGAAATAGGTTTAGGTATTTCAGGCGACTGGTTAGCAACTTAGTCAACTGCGTACCAACTCATTATCGAATGCTTGCAGGTGCGTATGCACCGACTAACGTGACTTGCATACGGGACGTAAGGTAGGTAAAACATAGCAATTACCCGAAAAGCAACGAAACAATTGTCTCCAACAAGATCAACAAATATTTTACTGGAGTTCATTACGCAGCAGTCGCGTAAACAACTATTGTGCGACGCGGGTTATAAAAACAACATTAAAAAAACTTGAGCATCAACTTTAAACTAACCCGAACAAAAAGTGCCAAGTTCAAATGAACCTCGTTACCAAGAACTTGGCAAACTATTGCAATTTCAAAACTCCTTAAAAACTTCCAACTTCTACCTATCGAAACCATCCATTTTACGAGACCCTGGACTATTATTATGATAATGCGATAGTATAAGGACCCGTGTTTTTTTCGGACTTATCACGCCAGTCCATTTCTTCCGTGGATGGAGCGAGGCTCTAAGTTACAGGTTAGGGTATGCTTTACACACGAAAATGATTATTTCACCCATCGCAGCCACTTCTAGCATAATTTTAGGTTTGAAAACTGATAGAAGTGGTGGTATAATAGTGACAGGTTGCTAGCCTGTCGCCTACAATATACCTTAACAGGACCTATTTCTTTATCGCCCCTTACGACATCCACTGAAGAAACGGAGAGGTGTTATTCTACGGAAAACACCAAACACGGTACTACATTTCACCAAATAACTCGTTTTGCCGTTACCTATATTACTGCTCCTCTCTACTACTCAAAATTTGGCAGACATCCCTTTTTGGGATAAGCCTCTGTACTCGAAATTTTTTTTTTACTTTCCTGTAGGTAATTTTGTTTATCTGTTTGTACAGTCGAGTCGAGTTCATTAATATATGAGCAACACTGAGGGTTCAAAAATATCTGTACACCTTTATGACATTGACAATAAGGTGCAAAAGATTACATAATATATTATTTGGCATTTGTCTGCTCATATATTTATGAACTCGACTGTTACAATAAACAGTTTTTTACTCTACTTTACTTATTACTTTCCCAATCATTGGAATCTTCGTTTGTTTCAGATTTACTGAAGCATTGTTTAGTATAAAATCCCAGGGGCTCATAATACCTGAAAATCTATATCGGATTTTCAACGATCGCGAAGGAAGCTTTCTAGTGTATAGAAGAGCTTACAATAGCTTTTGTGAGAGCTTACGGCATTCAACTAGTTCCTTGGGGACTTGCAAGTTTACCTGATCTTTATAGAGATTGCATTTTACGTTTAACTCGCGATGATTTTGAATGTAGACATTATGTCGGTAGTTGCAATTTTTTACACAACTCAGTAAGCATTTAAAAATAACTAAAAGAAGTCTAAACGCTAGCTGAGAACTTTCTCCACTAAATCTGTTTTAAATTAACTTGAGAAATGGCTCCCACTGTAGTAGAGAGAGGCTTCATTTCTTCCGTGGATGACATGTGTTTTTCCTTGTAAAACTAGATTATGACGAGGATACAGAGTCCTGAAGTTTCGAGTGACGTTTCTACATGGTGCAATTTTTACCACGGTGTGCCGGATGATCTTTTTGGCGATGTTTAATATTTAGAGTAGAATAAATGCGGTAGAAATGAGAGCGTTAAGAAGTATGGAAGGTGTACCTATCACTGAAAGACAGAATTAGAAATAGTGTGATAAGGGAACGAGCTGGTGTGAAAGTAGATATAGTGACTGGAATAGAAAGAAGTATGCTTAGCTGGTTAGGTCATGTAGAGAGGATGGATGAAAGAAGATTGACTAAACAGATCTATGCTGGAAGTGTGAATGGATGTGTTGGGAGGGGAAGACCTAGACGGACGTTCCGTGACCGAATCGCGGACGTTTTAGAAACAGGTCAGGTCAAGAGTACCCGAAATCGACGAGCATGTGAAGAAACTAATGAACGTGGATGAAGCAAAAGAGGCATGTCAGGATCGTAGCAAGTGGAACAAAGTGGTCTCTGCCTACCCCTGTGGGAAAGAGGCGTGACGGTATGTATGTATGTATGTATGTTAATATTTAGATGAACCAAAAAACACGTGTCTCGTCGCAGTTCGTTTCTTGTTGCCCACACCGGCCACTAGGCGGCAGTCTGAAAATTTAACTAAAAAATTGGCTGTCACGCGCTTCGAGAACTTAGCTGCGTCTCTAGCTTCTCGTAGCTGCGAACACTTATCTAGTTGTGTTGTTTTCTCGTAGCAGCATTTGTGGCTGTGGTCGGTAACACGTGTGGGGGGACACAATGTTAGCACCAGTAAAATACCATAGTTCATGAACAAAATTATGTGATTGATTCGATTTAACGATAAAAAAAACCAAATAGTCAGTTAGAATTTAAAAGTGGTTTACATTTATAGCAGTGTTTAGTTTAATTGTTTTATTTGATTAAGCTAAGCGTCCACTTGTCGGTATCGTACGCATCGGACGTATCGCACGCAACGGATTGTAGTATTCTTTGTATAGAAACTCATACAAGTGCGTCCACCTGTCCGCATAGTACGCATCGCATTTCGACATACATCTGATTGAATCCGATGCGTCCGATGCGTGCGATGCGGACATGTGGACGCTTAGCTTTAGACTATGTTATTGTCATAGTTTAGTAAATTTTATTTTATTGTTATTACATTCATTAAAAAGGTAATTTTGATCCAAGTGCAGAAAATGATTTGCTCAAAATCGAGGTCTATAAATGCGCTCGCGTGAACTCTTAGGATCACGACCTTGCAAACATTCTTCTCCACGTTTTTTCTTTAACCATACTATCTCAATGCCTCAGTGCAGGCTTGTCTATTACATTACGTCGGTTGAGGGCTCAGCACACAGCAGCCAGCGTCCAATATTTGTCTTCGGGATGTATTAGATCCAGAGATGCTTTCAAATCTTGCATACAACTGTTTGGCTAGAAGCTTAGTTTGATATAGTGAGGTTCTGCTTTAGTTTTGGAGTAGTTTTGTGTGTTTTGGATAGTTATAGACTGGAATGTTTGAGGCGGTTTTATTGAATTTTTTTGTCTGAGATGTTTTCTTAATGCCTTGAATCGAATGGTGTGACGTTTGCATTCAAGAAAGTTGATTTTCGGATAATAGTAGTATGTTTACGAAGGATCAGAAACATCATAATGTAACGCCTCTTTGTGATTTTCTAGCAAGATGTTATTGATTTTTTTTGGAAACGATGAAATTTGAAAAGAAACTGGTGGCAGACTTTTCAAGTTGTTTACGCTTTTTTTACGTAAAAGAGAAGCGTAAAGAAACGGATCTATGCCCATTTAGCTTAGCTTACCACCGAAATAGCACCACCTTAAAATAATGCCACCGAAATGCGAAAGTCAAGTCGAATCTGTGATGTAGGTACTTAGATATAAGAAATGATTGTCAGGCAGTGTGCGAATAAATACGGATCCGAATAGACGTTGTTTCCTTTCCCGGCTATACACTACAGTGGCTGACGAGGATTATTTTTATCGCGTGCAGTAGACGTGTTTGCAGTGTGTGTGCTGTTAGAAACTTCATAATTCCCGTACCTATTAAAAATGTCAGTGGGTAAGATAAGCGGTTTTGAGGTGCTGAATGGAGCCTGGGGCTCGTACGTGGACCGGCTGGAAATGTATTTTTTGGTCAACAAGGTGGAGGCGGAACTTAAATTGCCAACGTTAATTGCGGTCATGGGTGACGAAGCGTACGAACTATTAGCGAATCTCGCAAGCCCTAAGAAGCCGTCCGAGCTTACGTACGACACCGCCGTAGACATACTACGACAACATTTGCAGCCTACACCGTCGGTACTCGCTGGAAGATTTCGGTTCAGACAACGCAGACAGGCCGGCGACGAAAGTATAGCCGCGTACATTGCCGAGTTAAAAAGATTGTCTCGGCACTGTAAGTTTGGTTCGTCACTAAGCGAGAACCTACGAGACCAATTCGTGTGCGGGTTGCATAGTGACATCATTAGGCAACGTTTATTCGCTGAGGACGATTCGCTTACCTTCAACCAGGCAGAAAAAATTGCTTTGTCACTGGCAGCGGCGGAGCGGAACGCGGCCGCGGTGGAGGGGAAAGCGGGGGGATCGTCGGACAGAGGGGTCGGCTCGGGAGCGGGAGCCGGGGAGACAGCGGCGGTGCATGCGCTGGCGCAGTATAGCGCGGTGAGGAGCGGGGCGCCGGCGGGGCGCGGGGGCGGCGCGCGGGCGCGGAGTGCAGGCCGCGGGCGCCGGCCATCGGCAGAGAGCGGCAGAGGCAAAGCACATAGTGTCGGGAATGGACACGCGGCCCACGCGGGAGCCGACGGCGGAGGCCAGAATTACAACTGTCCGGGGTGTGGGGCCACCACCCATAGCTATGGGAACTGTCGGTTCCGGGACTACGTCTGCAGCATGTGCAGGCGTACGGGACACCTGCGGCGAGTGTGCCCGGGGCCAGGCGGCGGAGCGCGTACTTTTGTCCCGCTCCATCATGGCGGGAGCGGTGACGCGGAGGTCGACGAGGGAGTCCCGGAAGAAGAATTTTATCACCTGTGTCTAAACGATTACAAACCGGTGAGTTTACCGATCACGATTGACGAACAAGTAGTGAATATGGAAGTGGATACGGGAACCGCGGTTTCGGGTATAAGTAACGAACTTTATAAGGCGTATTTTAGTGGACATGTAATCAGAAACGATAATGAGATCGTGTTAAAATTTTACGATGGTTCTAAAATACAACCTCTAGGTTGTATTAAACCACTCGTACGGTGGGGTAGTAATGAGAAAAAGTTGGAACTGTTTGTAATCGATGGGGGAACTACATCTTTATTGGGCCGGCAATGGCTAACAGAATTAGGTATCAAAATACCGCTGTTTAATGCGTGTCATCATGTTACGAGTGGTACGAAATTGCCTGACGGGATAAAACATTTGTTTTCTAGGTATAAAGAACTGTTCAATGGAGGGCTCGGGCGATTCACGGGCGGGGTGGCGACATTGAGAGTGCGTCCGGGGGCGGCGCCGGCATTCCACCGCGCGCGCCCGGTGCCCTACGCGCTGCGCGAGCGCCTGGACGACGAGCTGGACGCCATGCTGCGCGACGGGATCATCGAGCCCGTGGACTGCTCCGACTGGGCTTCCCCGCTCGTACTGGTAAACAAGGCTGACGGTTCTCTGAGAGTGTGTGCCGACTACAAGGCAACTGTAAATCCGGTATTGCTGATCGATAGGTACCCTCTGCCCCGTATAGATGATCTTATGGTAAAATTGAGCGGGGCGCGCTATTTCTCCAAAATTGATTTGTCACAAGCCTACAATCAGATAATGTTAGATGAGACGAAAAAGTATACAGTTATTAATACGCATCGAGGGCTATACCGGTACAACAGGTTAGTTTATGGTTTGGCTTCTAGCCCGGGGATCTTTCAACGAATAATGTGTAATTTATTACAGGGCATTCCCAACGTAGAAATATTTTTAGACGACGTTATTATAGGGGGTAGAACGAAAACTGACCATTTAGAAGCGTTAGAAATAGTGTTTAGCAGATTACATAATTCAGGCCTGAAATTAAAAAGCAACAAATGTGTGTTTCTTGTGAACGAAGTGCGGTATCTCGGTTACGTGATTAGTGACAAGGGCATTCAGACGGATCCTTCTAAAGTAGAAGCTATTATGAATATACCGAGACCAACGAATACTACCGAATTGAGATCATTTTTAGGAATACTTAATTACTATGGGAAATTTGTACGAAATATGAGTTCGAGACTAGTACCGCTATACGAATTACTTAAGAAAAATAAATCGTGGTGTTGGTCGGCCGATTGTGAACAGTCATTTATACAGATCAAACAAACATTAGCAGGCGCCAAGGTACTAGCTCATTACGATCCGAGGAAGCCTCTCATAGTGACGAGCGACGCGAGCGCCCGCGGGGTGGGGGGGGCGTGCTGTCGCAGCTGGACGGCGCCGGCGCCGAGCGCCCGGTCGCTTACGCGTCGCGCACGCTCAATGACGCGGAGAAAAATTATTCACAAATACATCGTGAAGCGCTGGCCATAATATTTTGTATTCACAAGTTTCATCAGTATTTATACGGGCGACGATTTACATTACGTACGGATCATAAACCTCTAGTTTCCATTTTCGGGCCTAATGTGGGAATACCAACTATGGTGGCCAGCCGCATGCAGAGGTGGGCTATTATATTATCTGCTTATTCGTATGATATCGAGTACGTGAGCACTAAGGAGAATGGCGCGGACGGCTTGTCGCGTTTACCGGTCGGGAACAATAAGCAAAATGAACAAGCCGCGCTGGAGCAAACTTATTTACATTACGTGCAAGAACAATTATTATTAGACTATAAAGAAATAAAGCGAGGTACTTCGCGAGATCCAATATTATCAAAAGTCCTTTGTTATATTCGGGACGGTTGGCCACCTAATTGCGAGTTAGATACTTTGAAACCGTATTGGAATAGGCGGAGCGAGCTATATGAGGAGTTAGACTGTGTAATGTGGGGGCACAGATTAGTAGCACCAGAAAACTGTAGGCAGCGTATTTTAAACATGATACATGAACCCCACATGGGTATAGTTAAGTCCAAAGCGCTAGCTCGCAGCTACGTGTGGTGGCCGGGGCTGGACGAAGCGGTGGAGCGCGCGTGCCGCGGGTGCGACGCGTGCGCGGCGCAGGCCGACGCGCCGCCGCGCGCCGCGCCGCGCCTGTGGCCGTGGCCCGCGCGCCCGTGGTCGCGCCTGCACTTGGATTTCATGGGTCCTATAGCGGGCAGGACATATCTAGTGGTAGTGGACGCTATGTCCAAATGGATCGAAGTATTTAACATGACGAACATATCTGCTCAATGTTTGATTGATAAGTTAAACGAACTGTTCAGTAGGTGGGGGTTGCCGCGTCAGATTGTGACAGATAATGGTGCACAATTCGCGTCCAAAGAATTTGTTTCTTTTAACCGGCACAACGGAATAGAACATATTTTCACGGCGCCTTATCACCCGGCATCGAACGGTTTAGCCGAAAATGCGGTCAAAACTTTAAAACGAGTAGTGAAAAAGGCTATACATGAGCGTAGTAATATTGATAGGGCATTATGGGCGTTTTTAATTTACTACAGGAACGTAGAACACACAACAACTGGCCAGAGCCCGGCGAAGCTTCTCCTAGGTAGGAACATTAGAACTCGTCTGGATGCGATTAAACCCGATAGGGAGGGGCGCGTAGGGATAGCTCAAAAGCGTCAGCAGAAGCATTCCGCGACCGTAGACAGAACCGTGGACGCGGAAGACCAAGTATGGTATCGACAATTTTTAAAGGGGGAAAAATGGGCACCGGGCCAGGTAGCTGAAGTTCTGGGGCCAAGTAATTTTAGAGTGGTAGGGTATAACGGAGAAATAGTGCACAGACATGTCGATCAGCTACGGAAACGAAAAAGTAACAGTAGGTTGTCACTAGCGTCTATTCCAATTAACTCAGATGCTGAGTGTTCCGAGAACCAGTCCGTCTTGGGGCCAGTCGAGCCGGAGACCGAGTCGGAGGAGCCGGCGGAGCCCGCAAGCCCGGAGCGCGCGCCGGCGGGCAGCGCGGCGCTTGTCTCAGACCCTCCGCCGCCACTAGTGAACTCGCCCCGAGTCCGCCCTGTCAGGCAATGTCGTTTGACTAAACCTAGTTATAAGTTGTAGCTATAGTGATTTAAGTCGTGCGGTTAGTATACATATATGCATACATGCATACTCTCGCGCCTGTATTGCATTTGTCTGCTAGTTAAAAGAACCTACTTAGTATTAATTTAGCGTAGAGGAATGTGATGTAGGTACTTAGATATAAGAAATGATTGTCAGGCAGTGTGCGAATAAATACGGATCCGAATAGACGTTGTTTCCTTTCCCGGCTATACACTACAGAATCGACGCGTGCGTGTCAAATTGTTGGTTTTCGCTATTGGTATTTAATATACCTACAACGATAACTGGTACATTTAATGTTGACGCGACCCGTAAGGGTGAGTGGCTTAGGCGGCCGTGCCTCAGTACCGCTCTGCTTTCAGAAAAGGACATGATGGCGTGCAAACCTGCGTCCAACGCGTTTTTTGGCCCTTGGATCAGTAATACATGCTTTTACTTGAATATCTTGTCTCCACATTTTGTACAGTGTTTGTTTTAATATTTTTTGTTAGGTACACTTGTATTTTGAAGAGAAAAAAAAACTTCCAAATTTTTTGCGCATTCTTCTTATAATGGTCTTTCCAAAGCGCTGGTAGACTCGCAAATTACGTGTAAAAGTGCTCTCAGCAGCCTATTTTCATAAAAAAGTCTTGAATTTTGACCTTCAACGAATATCTTTTAGACATGCTGATTATTAAATATACCCCGCTCAACACACTACCAATGGTAATTATATTGGTGAGTTTTGAATTTTTAATTTTAGGCATCCTGACACGACTGATACTCGTCTGGACGCCTAACAGCCAATTGTAAAATTTATTGGCATGAACAAAAACTTTTCCTAAATCTCTTTAAGCCCCGCTATCTCTGTGTTGTCAGCCCTAAACCCCGAAACCGCTCGCTCCCACTAAAACAACTTTTCAAGCCATTTTTAATCCCCTGAGAGATTTATTACAGAGAACAAAGACTGAAAGATGAAACCGATAGCAAACCGCATCCAGATTATAATTTAAAAGGAAGAATTCACGAATGATTTGGCAGCGAGTCTCAATTTTCACTTTACAGAGAGCTTAGTATAATGAAAATGGTCATGGATTCGATAGCGATTTCGTTTGCGAATTAACAAAAATTGTATGGAAACTGAGAAACTGGCGCCGTCAACACGTCTCCATTTATTGTTCATGTTAATTCGCAAAAGAAAACTTTATCAAGTCCATGATTGTTTTGATTACACTAGACGCTCAGGTTTGCCGTGTGGTGTCGGGTTTAAAAAAACACCTCTCCATTTCTTGGATGTCGTAAGAGGCGACTAAGGATACAGGTTAAGGTTTGCTTTGGGCTGTAGGCTACAGGTTGGCAACCTGTCACCATTATACTACCTCTTCCACCTGTTTTCAAACATAATTTATTATGCTAGAAGTAGCTTGGAAGCGTGAAATAGTCATAAGAATGGTTTGGTCTATATCACGTGTCGTGTGTTCAGCCTGCCCCGTTTGAGAACATAAGCGTAATTGTATGTATGTATGTATGTATGTATGTATGTATGTATGTATGTATGTATGTATGTATGTATGTATGTGCGTATGTATCAGTCCAAAACTTCACAGCGTAGAATTTTTTTACAATGACATTTACTAACTTTTTTTTCTGTTCCCAGCAACCAATGGACGCACAGTTGAAGATGGATTCTATCTCCCTCTGAATAAGGCCTGAACTTTAAAAACTTCACGACTGCGACGGCGCGACGAATAGGCATACATTTGTCTGCATTGGGCTTCATCTGATAGAAGTAGAAATGCGGACAAGGAAAAAGACATAACGTTATACTATTTTTTTACAACGTAAATACAGATTTTAAAAGCCCACATCGACGTGATTATGAGCAACATAAAAGCAGAAATAGTAAAGTTGTTAATGTGACGACATTAATATACGGGTAATAATCGTCTAAATTCCCAAGTGAGAAAAGCAGAGCACACGAAATGTTACATAGGTACTCACACATGACTATTTTATGATTCGCAGCCGTAACTGCGGTGTTGAGTTTTAAATAACACCTCCCCCTTTCTTCCATGGATGTCTTAGGACAGGACTGTGGGAAAGACTAATAGAGAGATCTCTCTCCAGGCAGATGTTTTGCCTGGGAACCGAAGTCCACAGAGAGAAAGTTGGAAGTTGTATTTATGCACCCGATCATTGAAGATCACTTTGACAGTTGTTCTACTACTGGATAGGTGGCGCTAGGGTCCCTAAAGGATACTAAACACGAGTGCAAATAAAATCGAACTTATCTCAACACTCGACCACACAATCTGTTTACACTACTACGGTCCCAGCGTAAATAATAAACTGTATTAACTTAATACGTTTAATGTTACCAAATTGTGTACAGAAACAATTGGTATAAGGTGGATAAAAAATACTGACCTCCTACGGCCAAGTCATTAAACTAGGAAAAATCTTAACAACGCGATGTAGGATGGGAACTGAAAGTAACAGCGACATCTAGTGGCAAACCTTGGAATCAAACATGACAGCTACCGACCTACCCACATTATAAATCTGTAACATGACAGTGAACATGACAGCTACCGAAATACCCACAACATTATGCATTTGTAACATGACAGCTACTGAACTACCCACAACATTATAAATTTGTGCATACTACCGCCATCTAGTGATAGACTTCCGACTCATTGATATAAACCTATGGTCATATAATGACACGGTTAAACACAATCTCTGCCTAAAACCCAACCAGTGCCACCCCATTAACAGTAAAGAAATTGGGTGTACAATTTTCCCGATTGCAAAATTTACATTCAAAAATCGTAAAGCCGTCACGTGATTATTTACAACCGCATTATGACACAAAGGAGCGGATATAACATTTTTTTACGACCCAGTTCCAGATTTTACATCTCCTTCCTTTATACGCGGTATGAGTTTAGTGAAAAAAATGGTTTTTACGACATGAGCTAAGCCGATGGAAGAATGTACATCGGAGTACGCATCGATTCACATTTTTTGTTTTTGTTCGTTAATATAAAGGGCATCACAGACGACAGACTTTTTGAGCGATCGAGTCTGCGGCGCACAAAAAGTCTGCGTGGATTGTACCGCCGGACTTTTTGCGCGTCGTGTGCGTTACTGCATATAATTCCATAGGTTCTATTTTCACAGACTAAAAAGTCCGTCGCGGATAGTCTGTCGTCTGCGCAGGGCCTTAAACTATTTATATTTAATACTATAGTAATGCTTAATTATTTTGATTTATGGTGAATTATATTTTTTACAATTTTTTTTAGAATGTCTCCTTACTTTTATTTCTCATCTTCTGTTAATGGCTCGAAGTGGGAAATAGTCGTGTTTTTGTCTATATGACTAAGTGTGTTTATGTCTACGTGAACTTTTTTTTGTGATGCAGACTCCCATGGCTCATGAACTAGCTCGAAACATGCCGAACTAATCTCGATATTAAACCGTAAGTTTATCAGTTTTATTTTACCGTGAACCTTTCTGCCGTTTTCAGCGAGGAATGAGGTAAAAGCTACATACAGCAATACGCCTGCAAAATGATCTTTACTGTCACAAACACACAATGACATGCATTGTGCGCTATACCAGGTCAAATTTCTCTCACACGTATTCAGGCGTATGATTTGGAATCACACTTCGGCAAGGGGTATTGTTTTGTACAGCTTCTCCTCTGTGTATTCCTCTGAAGCAAAGGCGTTATTCGCTATGGCATCTACGGAAGAAAAAGATCCGTAAATTTTTGGGTTAGAAAGGCGTTTGGTTCTTTCTAATGAAATATCAGAAGAATAAGATGTCTTGTTACTTTTGGCATGTCTTTATCTTTCAGCACGTTAACAAATAATTTAGCATTCGTTCTGTAGTTTTCGACTTGAATCGTAACAGAGTTTCTACATACATATTTTATGTAGCGCCTCAGCGCCGCATGCGTCGAATATCCGAACTAAACGATCCTACATCGCGCCAACGAAGTTTCGACGAACGGTTGCATAAATACAACTTCCAACTTCCTCTCTGTGGACTTCGGTCCCCAGGCATAACATCTGCCTGGAGAGAAATCTCTCTATTGGAGTCTTTCCCACACATACATTACCTCTGTATCTCAAATAGGGTAGGCAGGGCACATGAAACGCTAAATAGTCAAAACCATGACTTTTTCGCTGTTTGGTATGATTTTAAGGTTGAAGAAAAAGTACATTATTGGCAGGTGGCTAGCCTGTCATCTAAATTACACACACGGAATAAATGAAGTGGTTTTATCCTACACCCGACGCCACACAGGTAGATTTATACATACATACATACAATTACGCCTGTACTCCCAAACGGGGTAGGCAGAGCACAAAAAACGCTACAAAGACAAAACAATGACTATTTCACGTTTTGTAGCCACTTCTAGCATAATATTTTTAGGGTGGCAGGTACTATAATGACAGGTTGCTAGTCTGTCGCCTAAAATATACCTTAACCTATGTCCTTAGTCGCCTCTTACGACATCCACGGAAGAAATGGAGAGGTGTTATTCTAAACCCGACACCACACGGACATAGATTTATAGTGGTAATATGTCGAGCTAATCTCGATGTAAAAACGTGTATCCATTTTATTTCACTACTAGCTTTTGCCCGCGGCTACGCTCGCGTTAAATTCCGGGCAACACAGAAGAGATCTCGGAATTACATTTAATATACGATTTTTTTGTTAGTCACTAAAAGCCCGCATGCCATTTAGGTATAGCTTTTACGTTGAAAATTGCGGAATGCTCTATACAAACTTCCACACCCCATTTTAGGAAAGTGGGGGGTTATGAAGAGACAAATGGTAGCCTATGTCACTCTCCATGCCCTAAACTATCTCTATTTAAAAAAAAACGTCAATCCGTCGCTCCGTTTAGCCGTGAAAGACGGACAAACAAACAAACACACTTTCACATTTATAATATTAGTAGGTATAGATGAGTTGGTGCCGGGTTAGAATAGCACCTCCCCCTTTCTTCCCGTGGGTGTTGTAAGAGTCGACTCTGGGAAAGGGTTAGTGTATTGTGGGCGACGGGCTAGCAACCTGTCACTGCAATACTTATCACGTTTAACTATCTAGTTACTCTGAAATTGCTAAACGTGGCACTGAGAATATGTATGTATGTATGTGTATAGATGAGTGAGTCTCACGGTTTATCTAAAACTAGCTTTTGCCCGCGGCTCCGCTCGCGTTAAATTCGGGATATCTAGAGATAACACACATACCAATTTTATAGCTTTCTACATTGAAAACTTCCACTCCTCACTTTAGGGAAATGGGGGGTTTTGAAGAGACAAAATGTAGCCTGTCACTCTCCATGCCCTAAACTATCTCTACCTAAAAAATCACGTCAATCCATCGCTCCGTTTCGCCGTGAAAGACGGACAAACAAACAAACACACTTTCACATTTATAGTAATTAGTATAGATGAGTGAGTGAGTGAGTTCTCACGGTTCGTCTATAGTCGACAGCTTTGCACGGAAGTGTTCAGTGTTTTTTCCCGAATGCTCACTTTAACAGAATATCGCGTAAAGTGAGCGCATTTCTCACGAGCTATCGTCGGCTTTTGCATTGTGGAAACAGTAACAAATGTGTTGTTTACTTGTTCAGAGACTCGGCAGTAGTTGCTGATTGGACGAAATCCTTTCTTTGCTAACGTGATCTTAGACGTTTTCTTCAAAAGTTAAGTTTGAACATACATACAATTACACCTGTGTTCTTATATGGGGTAGGCAGAGTACACAAAAAGTGACACAGACAAAACCATGACTATTTCAAGCTTCTAGGATACATTTTTGGTTTGAAAACAGAAGAATTATAATAGGGACAGGTTGCTAGCCAGTCGCCTAAACCTCTTTCCTTAGTCGCCTTTTACGACATCAGCAGAAAAAAAGGAGAGGTGTTATTTTATACATACATACATATTCTCACGCCTGTATTCCCAAGAGGGGTAGGCAGAGCACAAGAATTCAAAAATCCAGTGCCACGTTTAGCAATTTCAGGGTAACCAGATAGTTAAACGTGATATTGTAGTGATAGGTTGCTAGCCCATCGCCCACAATACACTAATTACCATTAATTTATTTATGTTATTATGGTGTTATTTTAACCATTGAAACATCTGATGTCTACGGACGGACAGACAAACGGACAGCGAAGTCTCAGTAATAGGTTTCCGTTTTCACCGTTTGGGTACGGAACCCTAAAAACGTGAAATAGTGATTTTGTCTATGTAGCGTTTCGTGTACTCTGCCTATCCCATTTGGGAATACAAACATGATGTCATCATCATCATCATCATCCAGCCTATACATATACGTCCCACTGCAGGGCACAGGCCTCCTCTCAGTATGAGAGGGCTTGGGCTATAGTTCCCACGCGGGCCCAGTGCGGATTGGGAACTTCACACACAACATTGAATTGCTTCGTCGCTGTGTGCAGGTTTCCTCACGATGTTTTCCTTCACCGAATAGCTCGTAGAATTTGATATTTACCACGAGCTAAACATGATGTAAGTAGGTAAAATGTTCATGTTACTTATGAAAGTTACATCCAAAAAAAACAACCATTTTGGAAATTTCTGCAAACTTCTACGATCTCAAGAGTTTATTTTTATTTCGGGGCTTTATTCAATAAGATCTCAAGTTAAAACAAACGTAAACCCTTTTAAAGCCGACTCGGCGATAATCATTTAGAACAGAACCCATTCTATTCCAGCCGGTTAACCGAACGAGCTGTTAAAACGAAAAGGTCCCATTACCTGTAAAAGGCGATCTGGAAAAACACCAGATTCTGCGATAGCTTTGCTGATGCATAAAGGTGAGAGAGAACTAAGGGCTAGAAAGACTATAGAGACAGATGTACAGTCGAGGAAATTGAATGTTTAGCAGGTTGCCTTCATAATTTGTTCGTATTATAATGACAAACTTCACTATGAAGTTCAATATTGTTGCCTAGCCTTTCTGTTTTGTCGGTGTCAATAATCAAATTTCCTCTCTGACTCTCAAAAGTTGGCTGTAAGAGATCCCTTAAGGGATAAGTCCGCCTTTGTACTTTATCATTTCATTATGATTTTTTTTTGTATTTCGTGTTTTTTTTTTCAACTGGCTGGAAACAGTAATCCGGCCAATTTTAGAAGTATCTCAACCTGCTAAACATCCAATTTCCCTGACTGTACAGCTCGCCTGTATTCCCAAATGGGGTAACCTGAGCACACGAAACTCTAAATAGACATAACCGTGACTATTGCTTTTGCTTATACATGTTTGTTTAGCTTAGGTTTAGGTATATTTGTTTTTTTTTTGTTTTTCTTCCATAGATTTTCTTTTTGTATGTCTACTCGTTTCCCTTTGTTCTGTCAATCGCCCCAAGGTTAACTGGCAGAGATCCCCTCGGGGATAAGTTCGTTTTTGTCCATAAAACTGTTATCCTGTATTTTGTTTTATGTACAATAAAGAGTCATACAATACAATACAATACGATTTAACGTTTCGTGGCCACTTCTGTACTCGTATGTATTACGCATTTTTTTTTCTATTGTCTCCCCGTTTGGTGTCGGGTTTCGAATAAATCCTCTCCATTTCTTCTGTGGATGTCGTAAGAGGCGCTTAAGGAAATAGGTTAGCAACCTGTCAAAAATACCTGCCAACTGTAAACTTAAAAAAGTATCTGGTAGAAGTGGCCACGGTACGTGAAATAGTCATGGTTTTGTCTATGTAGCGTTTCGTGTGCTCTGCCTACCCCATTTGGGAAAACAGGCGCGATGCAGGTATGTATGTATCAATATTGTGACAACCAAGACATTGTACAATGTTATTTACATCTAAAACCTAAAAAGAATGGACTATAAACATACTTATTAATAATAATTTTAAACAAAAAAAAAACTACTTCAAATTTGGGCTATACTGAAAGCCTTTGTCTAATGAGGGTGACCTTCCATCACCAGCAGGCCTGACTAATTACTGAAATTATAACTTCCAGTCTGCAGGTGCATTCAGTATTGAAAGAATTATCCTTTAACTCCTAAGCATTAAGGAGTCGACCTTCCATCATCAGCTCAGTCATTTTTTTTTACTGCCAAACGTAAATACTGGTGTAGCTTTGAAAAATGTAATAAAAACATTACCAGTGCCTATAAAATTTGAGGGTTGCCCTCGATTTCCCTCATATTCCATCATCAGGTCAAGATATGCAGACAATGGGACCACCTGGAAACTATAATATATCCTTTGAAACAAAAAAAGAATTTTCCAAATCGGTCCAGGCGTCTTCGAGTAATCAGCGAACACACATAAAAAAAAAAAAGATCCCGACGAATTGGGAACCTCCTCCTTTTTTTGAAGTCGGTTAAAAATAAAAATATCTAAATTAAATCTAAAAAAGGCCCCCGTGGCATGGTGCCCAAAAGCCTGGCAGCGTTTCCCCTTTGAACAGCTATGCTGATTCTTTGTGAAAAGTAGCTGCCAGCCCGTTGGTCGCCAGTTGCGTCGACCAGGCGCTTTTTCAATTCATTAAAAAAAAGAGTTGCACTGGGACCCCGTGGACCCAGAGTCTCGATTCCTACAGCTATAAAGTTATAGCAAGAACTAAGACTATAATATTTCGACCTTTTTTTCTACAATTAGATGTAAGACACTATATTGACTTCAAAACTATCGTTAAATTCCAACCACCTACATCTCCAGGGAAATCTCGATGACTTTCCAGCACGGAATTCCACGGAATTCCGAGGAACTCTAATCAGGTTGCAGCGATCTAGTTTCTTCCAATTTAAATAATTCAGACGAGATTGGCGCGAGCGGGAAACGGGTTGCAAAGTATTAAGGGGTTTAAGAAAATAAGGGAGATTAGAGGATGTTATCTGTTTAAAACTTGTGGTTGGACGCTTAAAAAAACCTAAAATATACTTTAACCCATGTCCTTAGTCGCCTCTTACGACATCCAGGGAAGAAATGGAGAGGTTTTATTCTAAACCCGAGACCACACGGAAAAAAAACACGTAAGGTTTCAGCTATATTATAATAAACTAGCGTCCGCCCGCGACTACGTCCGCGTAGGTTTCGGTTACTTACTTGACACTTATCGTCATATTTTGGACAATTCAAACAATATCTTTATAAATTGTAGCCCATGTGTTATTCTGATGTATAAGCTACATTATTGTAAAGTTTCATTAAAATCCATTCAGTTGTTTTTGCGTGAAAGAGTAACAAACATTCAAACATCCATACTCACAAACTTTAACATTTATAATATTAGTAGGATAAAAAACCGGCCAAGTGCGAGTCGGACTCGTGTTCGAAGGGTTTATTATCATTGGTGGTAAATGAAAGTTTAATTGCAGTATAATGACGAATTAAAAATATTTATCGCTCGTGTGGTGTCGGGTTTAGAATAACACATCTTTTCTTCCGTGGATGTCGTAACAGGTAACTAAGGACATAGGCTAAGGTATACTTTAGGCTAGCAACCTGTCACTATTGTACCTGCCAACTCAAAACCTAAAAAAAAAAAAATGCTAAAAATGGCCACAAAACGTGAAATAGTCATCGTTTTGTCTATGTAGCGTTTTGTTTGCTCTGCCTACCCCATTTGGAAATACAGGCGTGATTGTATGTATGTATGTAAAAATATTTATCATTTGATTATTTTAAAAGTGAGTAGGGAGGACCAGCATTTTTCCACTTCTGAAGTGTCTCTCACGCAAGCTAAATAGTTTAGAAAAAATATATTTTATAGCAGTAACCTCAACATCATTTTTGAAGAATTATTCATAAGCATAGGTTGGTTGGTTCTAAGAATCGGGAACTCCGAAAAAGTGTAATACCTAGCCATGTTTATTCGCTATTTCCTAGCTTTAGGTGTTTCCTTGAAATAAACTTTATGAGAACAGCAAGAGATTTCCATTTTTATAGCTATCTATTCCGCTTTGGAATCGAAAAGCATTATTTTATATAGAACGGTTAATTTACTTCTTAATCTGAACGATTCGGGTGCAATTTCGTAGCCGACCGCCCGCAGCACCTACAGACGACTTGTCGTCGCAACACTTTACTGCTACGAGGTATATACATTTCATAATTATTCTGTGTGGTATCGGGCTTAGAATAACACCTTTACATTTCTTCCTGAAAATTTTCATGATTGACCTTGTAGGTGCCAAACGTTTCATCGCTTTTCAGGTCAATGCACCATGTTTTATGCCCTTACTTCCCGTACGCAAGCCCTATTAGCCGGCGCGTACGCACATTTAATCATTCGACATTGCGATACTACGCGGACAAAGAGCCGGAGTACAAAAGACTGGACAATCCTTTTAATTTTTTTTTTACTACTTGTGAATTCCGGGATAAAATTTCACAGGGGTTTTCAGACGTGTATACTTGAATACTTTTCCTTTCCACTCGTCTCTGTTTTGTGTCAAATCTCGCCAGTCAGATCTGAAACGCTGAAAATCGTCCCGCCATTTTTGCCGCTTTTGCCCAGCAGTGGGACACTTTACAAGCTACATAAAAAAAAAATTGAGCACTGGTTAAAATATTTACGACCAATGTCCGGCCACCCTTTTCATCAATGTTTAAACCTGAAATTGTGTTAAAAGTATGCTTAGTCACCTCTTTCAACACCTATGTAAGAAATGGAGAGGTTTTATTCCAAACCCGACACCACACGGGCTACTACGTAACCACTAGCGTAATGGTACGCGACTTGTTTTTTTATTAGCTGCTGCTGCGTGAAGTCCGTCATCAAACTATGCCTTTAATCTCACAGTTAAGATTTTGTCTTAAAGAGCGATTTAAAATACCTTTCTTGTTAGAAATGGGTATTTGATGACCTATCGACACAAATGGGAGCTTTGTTTTTAAGTGTATCCCATTTTAGTGGAGGTCTGGAGTACATTGGGTAAAGGTTAGGAGGTCACTGTCATCATCATCATCTGCAGAACGTCCACCATTCAATATGTATGTCGAAGCCGGATTGGCCTTCTAACCTAACCTGTCAGAGTCGTATCCGCTCCGTGGGGGTCTTGCTCGCTCGCTACGCTCACTCGGTGAAAGCGACGGCTAATATCTCGCCGTAATAAATTATGCCTAGCCGTATTGAATGAGGTTTAGCGCCGAATCCGCTAAATGTTGAGTCGTCGCATTACAAAACGGCGCTGTTTTGCAAAACGGCTAGGCGTAACTTAAAACGGCGGATTATATAATGTATAATAATATTATAGTGATCCAGCCTGAATACGTCCCACTGCTGGGCACAGGCCTCCTCTCAGAATAAGCGGGTTTAGGCTACAGCTCTCACGCGGACCCGATACGGATTGGGAACTTCACATATAGCATTGAATTACTTCATTGTTGTATGCAGGCTTTTTCTCGATATTTTTCTTCACCGAATAGCTTTATGTGCGATCTAATTACAGTTTAACCAATTGATTCCTGACTCTCAGCAAAACATTGTCACCATAAACGTCATAAAGATTTCCTTCGTCAAGCAACGCAATGTCACTATGACGTTCACTATAAATAGGTTCTATGGTGGGTCAGGAATCTATTAGTTTGATGGTACCTATTCAAAAGGGTTAAAACAAAGCTAAGATAAAGGTTTAAACTCTATTCGGTCATTAAAAGCGGATGACATTATAAAACAGCTAAACCTAGGTTAACTACAGCTTTAAACCTAGATCACAAGTTTCATTGTTTAATCTACGTAGGTCACAGATAAAGTTACAGAAAGGTCACTTTTTTATGGTTTTGTGGACTATTATACCTACATACATAATCATCATCATCATCATCATCATCATCATCAACCCATATACGTCCCACTGCAGGACACAGGCCTCCTCTCAGTTTGAGAGGGCTTGGGCGATAGTTCCCACGCGGGCTCAGTGCGGATTGGGAACTTCACACACAACGTTGAATTACTTCGTCGCTCTGTGTAGGTTTCCTCACGATATTTTCCTTAACCGAATAGCTCGTGATAAGTATCAAATTTGATATCGCACATAAATTCCGAAAAATTCAGAGGTGTGAGCCCGCGGGGTTTGAACCCACGACCCTCTGCTTGAGAGGCCACAGTTCGAACCGCTGGGCTATCACATACATACATACATACATATTCTCACGCCCATATTCCCATGAGGGGTAGGCAGAGCACATGAATTAAAAAATCCAGTGCCACGTTTAGCAATTTCAGGGTAACCAGGTGGTCAAACGTGATATTGCAGTGACAGGTTGCTAGCCCATCGCCCACAATACACTAACCCTTTCCCAGAGTCGACTCTTACGACACCCACGGGAAGAAAGGGGGAGGTGCTATTCTAACCCGGCACCACACGGGGGTTGCTAGTCTGTTGCCGAAAATATACCTACCTCAACCTATTTCCTTAGTCACCTCTTACGACAATCACAAGAGAAATGGAGAAAGGTTATTTTAAACCCGACACCACAAGGGAGTAGAGTTTAATTATTAATGCAAAGAAGGATTTCTGAAGCTTGACCAAACGTGTTTGTATTATGGTAGCGAAAATCTGAACCGATTGAACTTATAAGGATAGGTTTTTTATAATGTAAATGTAACATAAAATAAAAACTATCTTATTAACTGATTATTGGCGTACAAAAAAACTTCACGTGAAGTCACTGAAGGCAGCAACTTCCACAAAAACATTTAAATATTGCAACATTCTTAACACAAATGGCATTAAATTTGTTTACAAATGGCTAAATGGCTAAATGACTAAATGGTAAATGGAATGAATTAAGTATATTATGACGGCGAGGCAGGCTCAGGCGGAGATGGCGGGACAACCTTGACGTGTTCTTGGGTGATTGGTGGGAGGTTTCGAAAGACCGAGAGGAATGGAGGCCTTTGCCCAGCAGTGGGACACAAATCCAGGCCAATAATAATAATGACGGCGAATGTAAAACGACGCAATTGTAATTGTATTTCACACCCTATAATGTATATACCCTATTATGTACCCTATAATGTTATGTTGGTGTTGTTATTATCATTACCGAAATGCACTAGCTGTTCTAATCTATGCCGGGCCTCAGCTCGCCTAGGTAAGCCAGCGTGAGAGTTACAACCAATTTACAATGGACAATAAAAAGGCATTTCTTACGGACCCAACAAACGAGCTTAAGATGCACTGGACTGGCGGAAAAAAGGCGGCGGTTTATTAAACGCAGTGGTTATTAAAACGATGTTTTTATATAACTTTACTATGCTTGTTTTTGTTTAGAAAGAGTTTGAGTAAAAACGTAGGTTTTTATTATAATGTATTTTTATTGAAGTTTCATTATCATGCAATAAATAATGGGGATAATGTATACAATATGGATCAAGTTGTCCGAATTAAATGCTTTTTATTTTTATTTTTTTATTTAATGTAATAACGTAAACGTTTTATCATACAAAAAAAAAATTTAAAAATAATTACAATTATATCCACTGTTTGTATTTCATTTTGTAAGCTTTTGTTTAGTTCCATCAGTCTCGATATTTGTTTGTTTGTCTGTAATCAAAATCTTGCTAGTTAAATTTGACCCACTTACCGATTGAGCAGAAATTTTGTTTAATTGTGTTAGTCAAACAATACAATAATCTGGTGGGCAACATTTCATTTTTTGATCATTCCACTTTAATTAATTTGATTTCGTTGTTGTTTTTTCTTTTGTTACTACGGATTATTTTTAATTAATATTTTTGATTATTCACCTATTCTAAAATCGTGAAACTTCAGTTATACGGCAGATAGAACTGCCATTTGGCGCAGACCTTGTCATATTTGTCAGTGTAGGTATCCTTGGGAAGTTGCCTATTGTCAGCCAGGATCGTCTTTCTAGATAATTGGTATACATATCTGAATCTATATAATTATGACAATGAAGTACAGTTTGAAAACGCACAGTCCGCAAAAAGCTCGTGTTGAAATTTTCCAATCTCTCAAACAAGTGAGCCCGAATCCTGACCCAGTTTTTGCAAAATACGATCAGATTAAAAATTCATGATGCTTCTAAGGAAACGTATTAAAAATACCTTTTATTCATGACTGCGTAATTTATTACCGACATCGAAGGGGAGGAGTCTGACATACAAAACCGTGTCCAAGACTTTGGTGTTGCTAAAGTATAAAGCAGAATAAGTATATTTATATTGATGATATTGTTTAAACATGAAACTACGGTGAGACTCACTATTACTAAAATACAGGGTGATAATAAAATCCGTAACGAAATTAATTCCTGATACTCAGAATCTATAACGACACAATAGTAAAATACAAAAACACTTTTTCTTCATCGCGAAATTCCCAAAAAACTATTGAACGTGAGGTGAGGTGCGCTAAAGGCGAAGGGGGGTGAAGGCGGGCCGCGGGCGCTCGTACCCAGTTGCCCGCGCGGTGTCAATAATGTTAGCACTTTTTAGGAAAACTTTGATGACACATAATTTTTTATTTAAAAAGAAAAGGAGAAACTAATTCAAATTCTATTTTTAAGTTTTATTAACAAACAGGTATATTTAACATTAAACTACCGTGAGACTCACTCATGTTGAAAATTTAACGGATAACTCACATTCATTAAATCGAGTTTAGCTCGACATGTTTCGGACTAATTCGTAGCCCTTCATCTAGGAACCGCGAAATTTTTAAACACACAGGTATCTTTGATATCGTTAAGAATTCCATTATCACCCTGTTATTTTTATAGGTTTCCAGACACGTATATCGGACCACTGGCGATATTTACGTTCAGTTTAACATAGCTTAATTTAATCGTTTGGTGATAAATTTAAATGCCACCGTGAACGAGCCCTAACACTATTCAGGAAGTAAATAACGTTTCTATTCAGAAAGCGTTGAATTTATCGCACCAATGAAACGGGTGCAAGCTAGTTTGTTGTGCTGCTTAAAATAAACTGAAATGCGAACTAGGATTCAATCAGGAAAGGTGCTAGTGTACCTAGAGTCCTCGAGACCTCGTTTTCTCCGAACTAAACTAAATACAGCATTGGCTAAAAGCACCCATGAATTTTCCGTAGTAAAGTTAAACATTTTTTTAGGGTTTCGTACCAAAAGAGTACCTATAAACGTGACCTTATTAGGTACTGAGATTTGGTTGTCTGTCTGTCACAAGGCTGAATCTCAAGAACGGTGATAGCTATACAGTTGAAATTATCACCGATGATGCCGCTATAACAACAAATACTAAACATTAAAATTTAATGGGGTCTCCCTTGCAACAATCGTGTTTTTTTTGGTGTTTTTGGGTCGACATAAATAACGGTGGAACAAGTAGATATTTGTAATATTCACAAAGTGTTTAATTGTGTATTTACTTTAAAAGTACTTAGATTAAAACATAAGTACTTAATTTTTTAACAAATTGATTCAACCTGTTCGATTCAATTAAAAAATGCACGTGAAGAGCATTTTTTGTATTTCCAGCTACACAGGCAACGTCTTAGGAATACAAACAGGCGTGATGTATGTATCTACAGCTACGTATCTAGACCACGTAACAAAGTTACGTCCGCATCAAACTAACAACAATGTCAGTTTCACGACCCCATAAACAGGCAGGTAGCCGGTTGATGGTTAGTAAAACCGCTGGAGAAAAATTACTTGACGAGTTGTTAACGTTTATTTACAGGGAATGGCTACTTCCACTGTTATTAAGTTGTCGGAATTCCGGGACCTTTCATTAATAAGCTTGGAGATTTTGTAGGGTTTTTTTACACCCATTTCTTCTGTGAGGAGACAAAAGAAAAAGGTTTAGGTATGTTTTAGGCGACAGGCTAGCAATCTGTCATTATTGTACCTCTTCCATCTTTGCAAACCTAAAACTATGCTAGAAGTGGCTGCGAAGCGTGATATAGTCATAATCATGGTTTTGTCTAAGTTACGTTTCGTGTGATCAGCCATTTGGGAACACAGGCGTGATTGTATGTATGTATGTGCTTTAAGCGATTGCTGTGCGGTGTCGGGTTTAGAATAACACCTCTCAAATTTTTTTCTGAGGATGTCGTAAGAGGAGACTACGGAACTAGGTTCGGATATATTCTCGGCGAGAGGCTAGCAACCTGTCACTATAGTACCTACCTCTTAACATGCAAGAAGTCCAACAATGTCAGATTCCTAGCTCGTCGCCTAAAGCATACTTTATCTCCTTAGTCGCTTCTTACGACATCCACGAAATAAATATAGAGAGCTATTATTCTAAAACCAACACCATATTAACAGACATTTACTTATGCATTTGTAATACTACTGTGGTTAAGACTCCAATAGAGAGATCTCTCTCCAGGCAGATGTTACGCCTAGGGACCGAAGTCCACAGAGAGAAAGTTGGAAGTAGTATTTATGCAACCGATTAACGAAACTTCCTTGGCATCATGTAGGATTTCGTTTTGACAATTGATGGTGGAGATAATGTACGTAGCACTCCGCCAATCACATCGGATCCGAGCAACTCGCTCTCCTACAATCACGGCGGATCATCAACGCTCGCCAACGCGGCTCGAGCTTACAACTGGCCATTGCAATCTCCCACTGCACTACGATACCTCACCGATCTCCAGTTTAAAAAGAGGGTTAATGAAGCGCCCCAGCGCCACATTCGTCGAATAGCCGAACTAAAACGATCCTACATCGCGTTAACGTAGTTTCGATGATGTTGCATAAATACAACTTCCAAATTTCTCTCTGTGGACTTCGGTCCCCAGGCATTATGCCTGAACAGAGATCTCTATATTGGAGATTTTCCGACATATAAGGGATTCTGGCTGTTTTAATCATAAAAGAACATGGTTTTAATCATTCCAATCATGCAGCGTTAATTGATGTGAAAATTCGCTTTCAATTTCGAGGCAAATTTTTCAGCATAAGCAAAACAAACATTTTAATAAATTTCCAATGAGACGTACCGGAAAAGAAAATATTTACGCTTTTCCTCGGGCCGTTTCGCTCGACCGCTCGCTTGTTTATTTTATACTTGATTTTTAGCTGTTTCACCCTTTTTTTATACAAAGCAGTCGGTGGCAAAAGAATCCTTTTAAAAGGTAAATGAATAAGGTAAACGTCCTTGTGCTCGACACTGACGCAATACTTGGCACTTGCAATCTTATGTCATAGTAGGACAGGTGACAGATTTGTGTGTCATCTACTGAGCGTTGAGGCGACGAGCATTGGTATACCTTACACATCACGCCAGGGGTAGGCAGAGCGCACGAAAAGCTACAAAGCTATGACTATTTAATTGTTCGTAGCCACTTCTATAGCCTGACCAGCACCTGTACAGTGCTTTTAAAACCCAAGGGCCCTACTTTAGATTTTTTGTTTAGTTTTTAGCTTTTTTTTAGTTTTTTTTAATTGTAAGTTTCCTGTGTGGTGTCGGGATAGAATAACACCTCTCCATTTCTTCCGTGGATGGAAGCCGTGGTAGCCCAGCGGTTCGACCAGTGGCCTCTCAAGCAGAGGGTCGTGGGTTCTAACCCCGGGCTCGCACCTCTGAATTTTTCGAAATTTATGTGCGATATCGAATTTGATATTTATCACGAGCTATTCGGTGAAGGAAAACATCGTGAGGAAACCTACACACAGCGACGAAGTAATTCAACGTTGTGTGTAAAGTTCCCAATCCGCACTGGGCCCGCGTGGGAACTATCGCCAAAGCCCTCTCATACTGAGAGGAGGCCTGTGCCCTGCAGTGGGACGTAAATAGGCTGATGATGATGATTTCTTCCGTGGATGTCGTAAGAGGCGACTGTAACTGTTAACTGTATGATGGTTCTAATTTCTTAGATGAAAGTGGTATAATAATAACAGGTTGCCAGCCTGTCGCCTAAAGCAAACAAACATAACCTCTTACGACATCGGTAGAAATGAAGCGGTGTTATTCCGAGCCCGACATTCCACGGTATATGTATATACTTGACATAGTATTATGTAGTTTCAGTGGAATGTCTATATCCAAATTCAAAGACGGATACGGGCAAAAGTTATACGTTCCCACTAGAATTGCCGCCTTGCGTTGGACGCATAGAGGATAGACCCAGTAGAGAAACAATGTTAGCCACCCAGGCCCGACTAACGTCACCGTCACTGTCACAAACTGTACAGAGTCAATAACCGTAGAGAAAAAGGAACTAGCGTTAGGTTCAATTCACACCAGAAGAGCAGCGCAGAGCGGCGTAGCGGAGCGCAGTTTCAGTGTCATGAGAATTTCAACTTTATTGTCATTACAATAAGACTTATTATCGTATGAGAAACTCTAACGATGCGCGCGGATGCCCGCGGATCCGCGGGAATTCCAGCGCATTCCATAAACAAAGCCGTGCGACTGCGCGAGCTGTCGCGGGAATGCCCGAGGATGCTCGAGTAGTCGCGACGGCCGCTGTCAATACATATGTCAATATGTCAATAATTATGTAAATTCCAGCGACTTCCTACGCATTCCAGCGGATTCTCGAGCAGTCGCAGGAATCCTCGCGCATTCTCCACGGAGCGGGTTGCTGCGCTACGCCGCGCTGCGCTGCTCTTCTGGTGTGAATTGAGCCTTACGCGCAATCTTAGGCCGGCCAATAAGAGCACAGCGATCGCCTCGATTGTTTGGCGGAATCTTCTCCGAACAACCAAAATTACATAAGTACTCTACTGGGTTTGTCCTTTATGGTTGGGCGTCCTTCGTTTCTCGTACAAGAATGTAATATTTCAGAACTTCACAACGTGCTGGCGTTCTTGAGTGATTTATTTGTCTTCAATTGTTTTGTTTTCAATGGATCGAACAAACAAAGGACAAACAACGGGTGTACCTTCCAGAAAAATCCGAGCAACAACATTTTATACACTCGGGAACAGGTGGTAATAACTTGTCACACCGTAAAGTTACATAAAATAAAACGTACATATTTTCAAAAATACAAATTAAGTATAAAATTTAATATAGTAGTTACGATTTTTAAATTTACCTATTTTCCTTAGTCGCCTGTTACGACATCCACGAAAGAAATGGAGTGACATCACACACGGAAGAAGAAAAATTGTTAGCAAAATTCTGAGGAAAAAAGTCTCCCATCCTTGGACCCCTGGGGATCCTTCTGGACCACTTTGGGAATCACTGCTTTTGGCGACAGACTAGCAACATCTTATAAAATACGGGTAACTCTCGTTTTAAATCGAGTTTAGCTCGACATGTTTCGGGCTAATTCGTAGCCCATCATCTAGGAGCCGAGGCGGCCGCTGCCGCCAAACGCGGACTGCGCGCCACCGCTCTCTTCGCGTGAAATGAGTCTCTCGGTTAATGTTTAGACTAGCAACATGTCACTACCATACCTATTTTATCCCTACTAATATTATAAGTCAGAAAGTGAGTTTGTTTGTTTGTTTGTTCCGCTTTCACGCCGTAACTACTGAACCGATTGCTTTGAAATTTTGCAGACATAAAGATAGAAGTCCGGATTAAATAATAGGGTACCTTTTATCCCGGAAAAAAAAATGATGTTCCCGAGGGAAAACAAAAATATAGTTTGCTTGATAAATCGATATTGATCGATGATAGATCGATATCGATCGATGACCGATCGATAGATGATAGACCGATGGCGCTGTGTGTCGTTTGAAACGAGAAGTTTTCTTATAGTCTGTGCCTTTTACGGCAATATAACCGAGTTCCACGCGGGCGAAGCCGCGGGCGGAAAGCTAGTCTAACTATAAACCAACATCATGAAAAACGTGATAACAAAACAGTTATACTTATCTATCTAAAGATTCGTATGTTCTACCACATTTGATGATGTACACTTAAAGATCGATCAAAACGCACCACAACCCTACCTACATTCAATACTAAAATATTATGAAACACTGAACCACGCCAGAACTAAAACGTCTTACAAAAAAACTCCGACCCATCTCTAGAGCTCTCTGACTCGAATAAAAGACAAACTGGGATATAATAGCAGGCTGGTATAAATCTGCGTTTTATTGGCGAGGGCTTGTGTTTTATGACTGGGCCCTGATTGTGGGGTCTCAGGGTCGGGAGACAGCGGGTAGAGAACCTTGGACGTTAAACTACCCTGAGACTCAGGCGAAATGAAAAACCGCGGATAACTCGAGTCTTAAATCGAATCTAGCTTGACATGTTCATGTTTCTGTCTGGTGGCGGACGCGTTTTTTGTGTAGGTAAAGGAATGTAAACGCTCGAGTCACACAATAAGTTTAAATTTTGCGTGCAAGCGGGTAAAGTTAGAAAGATTTAGATTTAGCACATTTTAGCCTAAGGGCCCGCGCCCACTGCGTCTTTCGAGGGTCGTCGTCTCGTGAACGCCCGCGCAGCGCCGATTCAACTTCTTAGTTACGGTTCCGCAACATTACTGGCGTCTTTCGAACGTCAGCATCTCGTTAACGCCTACGCAGCGTCGAAGCAGAGTACAAATTTATACCGAAATAGATGACTCAAGTGTATGTACTATGCGTGCCAAAAAGACGCCAAAAGGGAGAGCAATGCTCCTCCTTTGACGCGATTTCATTTAGTTTTATACCACTTAGATTAGGTTTAACTGCCTAGAGACAGGATAACTTGAATAAGGCGGCGTCATCTTTGAATGGGTTTCTCTCGGACTGTCAATTCCCATCACTAAAGCGCTCATGTGACGTTACCTACGGTTAAGAAAAAGTGACACGCTTGGTTTTCATAAAAATGCAGGAACTCGCGGTATCTATTTCGATATAAGTCTGTGGAGCAGCGTCAATAAGTTTGTGCGGATGACGCGCCGACGCTGCCTAGGCGTCAATAGCTAAGTCCACACCAGTGCGCTTTCACGTTCACCTTGCGTCTTCCTCTGACGCATGCCCGTGCAACCATCAACAACAGCGCATACCGCCAGCGCGTTTTCATTGAGGACGGATCTAGTTTCAGCGCATTTGCTGTGGTTGCTCGGGCATGCGTCAGAGGAAGACGCAAGGTGAACGCCAAAGCGCACTGGTGTGGACATAGCTTAAGAAACGCTGACGTTCGAAAGACGCCACTAAATTCCGTTACACATCGCATCGCGCTGCCCTAAGTGGGCGCGGGCCCTAAACATGACTTTTCGTACACATACAACAGATTCCCATGACGTGATGTCGGGTTAGAATAGCACCTCCCCTTTTCTTCTCATAGGTGTCGTAAGAGTCGACTCTGGGAAAGGGTTAGTGAATTGTGGGCGATGGGCTAGCAACCTGTCACTGCAATATCACGTTAATTATCTGGTTACCCTGAAATTGCTAAACGTGGCACTGGATTTTTGAATACATGTGCTATGCCTACCCCTCTTGGGAATACAGGCGTGAGAATATATACAACAGATTCCGTGCGGCTTGAGTGAGAAAATCAGAATTAGTATTGAGAACAATCTTACCCAGGTTGATTCGTGCCAGTCTTATTTATAAAAAGACAAACTATCCTAGACTGGAGTTAGTGTCTTAACCCCCCGCCCGCTGTTGACCAGCGTGTCACTCCTGACCATAAGGGGCATTTTATGCCCCAACTTGCGCCGTCGTGCCTTAATCTAAACTTAGCTATATCTAATATTTTGTGCGCCACCACAAACTGTTGTTGTCTTCTTTAATAATTTGGTACGTGAGGGCGAATGTCGGAAGGGTATTCTTTTGTTTTGATGTTGAGTGGAGATGTGTTCTATGTTTACAGAAAAAATATAAATAAGCATGCTTATACGCAAAATCGAATATGACGTTAAAGTTTTCCTATGTAGTGTATGTTGTGTGAAGTTCCCAATCCGCACAATGCAAACGTGGGAACTACAGTCCAGGCTCTCATAATTATTGAGAGACCCTATGCCCAGCCGTGGGACACTGTATTAACTATCTAGACTAATTATTTACATAGTTTTTGGTGCTAAGGATGCTATCTTGAAAAATATTCGATTTATGATTTATTGATTTATCCATACTTTTCAAGATGAGTGAGTGTTAGAAAAGTTTAGAGGATAGGTGTCGCGCCACTTCTCCATACAAACGTAGTCCCCTGTTTTCTCCGTGAATAATGACATTAGAGCAAAAATATTTTTTTTCATTAAATTTGTATCTGTTGTGGCTATGCCCCTACGATTTGCTTTTAACGATTTTCTATTTTTTTTATTTTTTTTTATTTTTTTTATTTAGAATATCGATAAAAGCAAATCGTAGGGGCATAGCCACAAGAGATACAAATATAATGTAAAAAAAATTTTGCTCTAATGTAATAATTCACGGAGAAAACAGGGGACTACGTTTGTATGGAGAAGTGGCGCGACTCCTACCCTCTTAAGGCTGAAAATGTCGGCAGCGTTTCTCGGTCCTTGCTGATGAACGCCTACTTAGATGACCCACAATAACAAATAACGATCCAAAACATGTATCGTAATTCAGTCTGATAGGTAATGGAGGTAAAAATACATAGGTACATACATACATCACGCCTGTATTCCCAAAAGGCGTAGACAAGAGCATTCGAAAAGCTACATAGACAAAACCATCACTATTTCACATTTCGTGGCCACGACCGGCACATTTTTTTGAGTAGACAGTTAATTTAACAGGTCGCTAACCTATCGCTTAACACGTTCCCTGTCCGAAGTTTTTTTTTCACAAGTCCATGCTCCCACTATGCTGCCACAGTTTCATACACTCATGCACAATTGGACTAGTGACATTGACAGACCGTTTTGTATAAATAAATATCACAGGACAATATTTACACCAATCACCTAGTCCCAAAGTAGGCAATTTAATGCCTGTGTTATGGGTACTAGACAACGGATAAACTTACTTATATATAGATAAACAGCCAAGACTCGAAAGCAAACATTCGTATTCATCATACAAACATCTGCCCCGACCGGGGATCGAACCCGGGACCTTAAGCTTCACAGTCAGGTTCTCTAACCGCTGGGCTATCCGGCCGGCAACACAGGAGACTGGGAATGTGTTAATACTGTTAATAGATATGCGCCTTAACGTATTTCCTTCGTCGCCTTTTAAGACGTCCACGAAATGGAGAGGTGTTATTCTAAACCCGACTCCACACGGTAGGTAAAAATAGATCATTTCATTAACCAACTGACCTCCTTTCCAATTTAAAAGCCCAAATAATACCCTCAAAAACAGCGATTTTACAGCGTTTCCGCTATAAACGAACGGAAAACAACACTTACCTTCAATCGTAATAAATAGCATTTAATTGGCTGTACCCGCTGCGAGTTTACGGCCAGCTTCACAAAATGCCCATAGCTTTATTGTCTTGGAATAATAAAAATGATATGGTGAAATGCTGGGACGTGTCAGTTTGTCAGGCGACAAGACAAGACTTGTCGATCGGATCGATCAGCGCCGTCTTAAGAAGACCTATGCACTACAAGGAGGGAAACTTTAATAGTACTATAGTTTAAAATTTAACCTGAGTTTACAAAACATAATCATAAATATCACGCCCTATTCCCTGCGAGGTAGGTAGAAACAACAGAGCGCCATTCGCTTTTATTCTGGGATACTTCTCTCCCTTCACTGACATTCTTCATTCTCATCGTACACGCTCTACGGTTTCAGGTACTTCTAATTTGGCTTCTTTTTAGAACATTGCCGAGCTGGACTATATACGTTCTTCGAGGGCGCCCTCGATCGACTTACCCTAATACACTTCCCTTGCAGATTTTCTTACATACGCTTGTTTCATGCGTTCTCCACGCGCCCAAACCAACGCTACAAACTTTTTTATGATTACTAACAATAATAAATGATTATCATTGATGCTAAATTATCTTGAATAGTTGGTGTTTGTGCATCTGACAACACAACTAAAGACAAAGCTACGCCGAAGGGAACTCTGCAACGGTTGGTCCGATTGATTTGAAATTTGATGACAATGAACTGTCACCAATAGAGCTATTGATAATTAATTATGTTACTCAGGTTGTTTAATCATTGACGATTGAAGCACTGGAACAGAAGACTACTCTAACAAAATAAACGCAACTCCAGTTACAAGCACTTGTTTGTGCTGCACTTTCATTTTAAATCAGCAAGTCTGCTTCAAAAGCGTCCCAACTCGAGGTGTTCCAAACTTCCCCTTTGAACTTCAACGCTGAAGTTTGTGAGACAGATGCTGGATTAAATATTACTGTTGCATCAAAAACTGGGGCAATTCAAGAAGTTAGGGGAATAAACAGACTCCTCGAAAGCTACGTAATTGGTGTTCTTAGAGTTTCTACAATAGAAGACACACGTTCAAAAGAGCTTTTTACTGGACACCATTTAGTCGATAGAAAGAAAGAAAGTTTGAAATAGAAAAATACGGTATACTTTTACTGTCTTACTGCATGAAACCACATGAATCTGTGCATTTATGAAGAGATTAATGAATGTGGATGAGGATGAAGCAAAAGAGAAGGTATGTCAGGATCGTCGCAAGTGAAACACAGAAGTCTCTGCCTCTGCCTACCCCTGTAAAAAAGAGGCGTGAGGGTGAAACTCGAATGCGTCCAATAGTGTTTTTGTATACTTTGATCGTACTTACGTCAAAAGCCAGGTCAATCCGACTGCTGGCAGCGGGTCAAAAGTTCCCAAAATTTGACCCAAACGTATAACCTAAACTCAGCACAATTTTTCGTCATAAAAGTGCACCAGGGGGGTCACGGAGGGCATGACCCCCCGTTCTATGTCAATCAAAACCATCAAAAACAAAATAAGCATGTAACTGTAGCGCACCAGCGCCACATTCGTCGAATAGCTGAACTAAACGATCCTACATCGCGCTAAGTTACGATGATCGGTTGCATAAATACAACTTCCAACTGTCTCTCACTGGACTTCGGTCCCCAGGCATAAAATTTGCCTGGAGAGAGATTTCTGTATTAGTCTTTGCCACATAACCCTCTGACGTGTAAACTCAATAGGTCCATGGAGGCAAAAATTGCAAATTAAACACAAGTAGGACTTTGTAGTTTGACGCTATTTGGCATGGAAATATTTTATTTCCATTGCATGTCACTATATTGTTATGATAGTAATTTGAGATAGAAATTAATTTAAGGCTTAGATAAGTAAAAAAATGTTTCTTTCCGTGTCAAATTTCCGTCAATAAAATGTCTTTCTTTTGTTTTTAGTAAAAAAGAGAGCAACGCAGCGAGACAAATCTGTATGGCCAATAATAACAAAAGTAATCGAGTAATATTCCATTTTACAGCTAACGTAAACATTGCCGGGGAAATGAAAATTACGCGCCTAAAATATTTTACGGCTCCCAGCCTAAGGATGATTTTACAACTGTCGATTCGATATTGAGTAAAGGGAGTTAATATCCAAGTGCTTCTGTTAATAAATTGGGGTGAAATTACATTGCCTGTAGGTGTTTGGACTGGCAAAGTTGTAGGTGTACAGCATTGCCGTGCGGGTGACTACAGGGGCGTTACATGCTAGGCAATTGAGAAAGGCAGAACACATAAAACGCCGCATAGACAAAACCATGAGTATGATTGTGTAGCCACATTTAGCGCAGTTTAAGTTTGATCACATTACTTTTATAAATTATGAAAGTCCGTTAGTGTGTATGTATGTGATTTACCTATTTACGCCCAAACGTTGGGACCAATTTTGATGAAATATTTAAAGTAAGCTTATGCAGGAAGCTGCCACCTTGGATTAGCACATAGGTTTCTTTTGGAAAAATACATTGATCCCTTGGGATTTTCCGTAAAACAACTCTACGCAAAAGGTTTTGCGGGCAACAGCTGGTGTTAAAGGAGTATAGTAGAGACAGGTTGCTAGCCTGACTTATTTCCGTAGTCACCTTCTACGACATGAAAGAAACGCAGATGTGTTATTCTAAACCCGACAACACACTACGACAAGTATTTTTTAAATACGAGGGAGAGAGAGAGAGATCGACGTCGATCTTTTTTTAAGCTGGGGTATAGAACAGATAAGAGTAGAAAATGAACGAGCATTGCGCGACAAAATTCAGTTCCTTTCTTGTCTATTTTCTACTCTTTTTGGTCAGTCTATAAATTTGATATTTTGCAATTTATTGCCATCTAGCGGCACGACGTGAAACTAACTTGTTCTTCGAACGCTAGTTAACGACGTACCCCGCTCCATGTAGCTGCGCGTCGCCCGGCTTCGAAGCACTGTTCATAGATGGCATTGTAATCGAAGTTATTTTCGTTTCAATGTTTGAATAAGTAACAATAAAAATTACTTTGCGAAAATATTGTGAAATCTTGTGCATACTCACATATTTTTGTATGACGGTCCTTTCATCTTATTTCCTTTTTACGCACCTACCTAGCAGTTTTTTTAATAGGACGGTAATATAAAATCCACCTGAACATTTCGTTCACACAAAGTTACAAGCGCTGCACGCCCATTGAATTCGTAGAAAAATATAATAATAACTTATAGATAACGTCCCACTGTTGGGGACAGGGCCCCTCTCAGTATGAGAGGGCTTGGGATATTATAGTTCACACACAAAGAAATACTCCTTCGCACGTTTTCCTTTACCGGATAGCTCATGGTAAATATCAAATTTGATTTCGCACATAAATTCCAAAAAACTCAGAGGTTTGAGCCTGGGATTCGAACCCACGACCTTCTGCATGAAATAAGTTTTTTTACTATTCACACACCACCAGTTCTTCATAGAGTTGAATAATTAGAACATTCGATTTTATTGTTGCACGGTTCCGTTTATATGCCTACGACACGGATTCAAGACGATTCTGTTGAAGTAGCTATTCATACGGCTATGTTTGGGATGTCTCTACGCGATCGAATCAGAAATGAGGAGATTTGTTGACGAACTAAAGTCACCGATGTAGCCCACCGGATTGGCAAGTAGAAGTGGCAATGGACAGGCCACAGCACGCAGAGCAGATGGCCGATGGGGTCGAAAAGTGTTCGAGTGGAGACCACGGGCCAGCAAACGCAGCGTAGGACGTCTATCTACAAGATGGACAGACGATCTAATAAAGGTCGTGGGAAAACGCTGAATGCAGGTCGCTTCCAACAGATACTTATGGAAGTCTAAAGGGGAGGCCTATGTTCAGCAGTGGACGTCATAGGTATGGCTGAGATGATGATAGTAGTGATAATCTACAGCGGTGATTATTCTGTGTGGTGTGTGGACTTAAGTTGTGACCACACCAATGCTTAAAAACGGTCACACTATAGAATCGAAGTGACGCATCGTATCGGCGCCGTTTTTGACGTAACCCCTCCACACCGCTGGTTATAAACTGTAATTGGTTTGTTAGGTTCACGTAAAAAATCTTTCGTACGAGGAACGTCACGATGTATCTGCGTATTTTGAACAGCAGTGAGTAGAGCATGCGTCAAAAACGGTGCGGATACGACGCGTCACTGCGATTCCGTACCGTCACGTTTTAGGGTTCCGTACCCAAAAGATAAAAATGGGACCCTATTACTGATACTTCGCTGTCTGTCTGTCTGTCTATCCGTCTGTCACCAGGCTGTATGTCACGAACCGTGACAGCTAGAGAGTTGAAATTTTCGGAGATGATGTACATACCTATTTCTGTTGCTGCTTTAACAATAAATACTAAAATCAAAATAATAATAATAACTAAGGGGTGCTCCCATAGAAAAAATGTGTTTATTTGCTGTTTTTGGTACCCTTCGTGCGCGAGTCCGACTCGCAATTGACTGGTTTTAATCATTGGTGTGGTCGCAACTTCAGTCGTGAGGTGTAAGTTGACTCGCTACGAATCGTGCGTGCCCACTGTAAGATAACGAAGGCTCCAATATGGATGCAGTAATGAGCACTCGAAGACCTTATGTGGAATATATTGTGGGAACAGGAGCGGCATGGAGACGCAGTTTCCATTTATTTGTGTTCTTTTTTTATCGAAGGTTTTTTTTCAGATCAGCAACCTCTGTCACTATTATCCTTCTTTTATCTAATACTAGCTGTGCCCGCGACTCCGCCCGCTTGGAATAGTGACTAATTTCCCTTCGTTTTTTCCACATTTTCCAACATTTCTTTGCTCCTATTAGTCCTAGCGTAATGTTATATAGCTTAAAGCCTTCCTCAATAAATGGTCTATCCAACACAAAAATTATTTTTCAATTCGAACCAGTAGTTCCTGAGATTAGCGCGTTCAAACAAACTAACAAACAAACAAATTCTTCAGCTTTATAATATTAGTAAGTATAGATAACACCTAAAAATTACACTAATTGCACCGTGTGGTGTCGGGTTTAGAATAACACCTTTCCGTTTCTTCCGTGGATGTCGTAAGAGGTGACTAAGGGAAGTGTGTTAGGGCAAGGCGGTCGAGGGCGCCCTCGAAAAACGTATATCGACCAGATCGGCGATGTACTAAACAAAGCCCAAATAAGGAGTACCCGAAACCGTCGAGCGTGTATGACAAGAGTGATGAATGTGAGTGAAGCGAGAGAAGTATGTCAGAATAGATGCGAATGGCGCTCTGTTGTCTCTGCCTACCCCGCAGGGAATAAGGCGTGACGGTTATGTATGTATGTATGTATGTGACTAAGGAAATAGGTTAAGGTGTATTTTAGGCGACAGGCTAGCAATCTGTCATACACCTGCAAGCTCAAAATCTAAAAAAGGTGATCTAACACTTCTGTCATTTTTTTTTTAGATTATAAGTGATTTTGAGTTTTACGAAACGTGAAATAGTTGTGGTTTCATCTATGTGTCGTTTCGTGTGCTCTGCCTATGGGGTCGTGCCATGGGGGGGGGGGCGCAGGTCGTGATGTTTATCTATGTATCTACTTTTTCGTCTATGTAACGTTTTCCGTCCTGTTATTTTGGGAACACAGGCTTTATATTTTTTATATGTAAGTATATGTCCCCCTTTCTTCCCGTAGGTGTCGTAAGAGTCGACTCTGGGAAAGGGTTAGTGTATTGTGGGCGATGGGCTAGCAACCTGTCACTGCAATATCACGTTTAACCATGTGGTTACCCTGAAATTGCTAAACGTGGCACTGGATTTTTGAATTCATGTGCTCTGCCTACCCCTCTTGGGAATACAGGCGTGAGGATAATATGTATATGTGTATTTAAGACGACATGCTAGCAATCTGTAATAACTTCTAGCATATTTTTTAAATTTTAGGTGATTTAGAGTTTTACGAAACGTGAAATATTTGTGGTTTTGTCTATTTAGCGTTTCGTGGGCTCTGCCTATCCCGCAGGGAATAAGGCATGATGTTTATGTATGTATTGTTTAGTCCAGTGATTCCCAAAGTGGTGCAGGTGGACCCCCAGGGGTCCACGGAAGACTCGATGTGGGTCCACGCTAGTGTGTCTTTAGGATGTACAAATGTAGCAGCAGAGGGTCCACCAGACCCGATAAAACTCTGAAAGTGGTCCATGAGTAAAAACATTATGGGAACCTCTGGTTTAGTCTATGTAACATAGTTATCCCGTGCTACTATTACAGGCGTTATATTTTTTATATGTAAGTATATGTATGTATGTAACACGGCTCCATGCCGTCTCCTGTTCCCCTGACAGAGGGCGCGGTCGTTCACCCGAATATCATTCTAAACAGTAAGCCTGTGCCTAATCTCGGATCGCGGAAGTCGCATACTCTACAAATTTCGCAAATTGGTTTTACTACGCCCCGAACATTAAACTACCGTGAGACTCACTCATGTTGAAAATTTACGGATAACTCGCGTTTTAAATCGAGTTTAGCTCGACATGTTTCGGGCTAATTCGTACTCCTTCATCTAGAAACTGCGACGGCTGCTGCTGCCAAACGCGCACTGCGCGCCATTACTCTCTTCGCGCGACTGTAGAGCTAAGACATACATAAAACATACATATCGTCACGCCTCTTTCCCACAGGGGTAGGCAGAGACTACTTTGTTCCACTCGCTACGATCCTGACTTACCTCTTTTGCTTCATCTACATTTATTAATCTTCTCATACATGCTCGTCGGTTTCGGGTACTCTTGACATGACCTGTTTCTAAAACGTCCGCGATTTGGTCACGGAACGTCCGTCTAGGTCTTCCCCTCCCACTGCCCCACATTCCCCATATAAAGTTTAGTCAATCTTCTTTCATCCATCCTCTCTATGTGACCAAACCAACTAAGCAGTCGAGCTAAACTTGATTTAAAACGAGAGTTATCCGTAAATTTTCAACACTAAGCCCCGACTTAGAAATACTGAAAATCTGTGACATTTGTTATACATACATAGGTACATAACGACCGTATTCCCAAATGGTGTTAGCAAAACACACGAAACGCTATATACTTAAAACCATGACTGATTCACGTTTTGTAGCCACTTCTGGCATATTTCTTAAGTTTTAAGTTAAGAGGTACAAGAAAATAAGTCACATCGGTTATTATTATCGAACCGCGATTAGAAAGGGATTCGAGAGTACCGTTAGCACAACTGTACTTAATAAATGATTAAATATAATTATAAACCAATATTCGATATCTTCATAAGTGCAGACCCTATAGATAATAAAATTAATAGCTGAATATGATTTGCATATTTAAACTCTATTCTCGGTAAATACTGTAATTTTTTTTATAAAAAATTGTAATATCATATCTGACAAATCTGTCACTAACCACATTATTTCGCTTCAAATTGCCGTAGTTGTTCGAAAATACATAAATAAAAAAAATATTTAAAATACTTTAAAAATGCTACAGTTTTAAGAAAGTAACTCTATTTGATCTGAAGTATTATCTCTTAATGCTAACGGAAATCAATAGAAAATCGCTACATAATTTAATATTTTTTCCATGCTTTAGAAATTCATTGTACCAAAATAACAATTTACTTTATCTGCATACTCTACCCACTGACAATGTCATACCATGCATTTAGTTCAAAAATGACACATGAGCTCAATCCCTTTCTAAACGCGGTTTGATATAAGTACCGTCTGCGCCGAGAAGCGCAGAACGATATCCGAGAGTAGCCGAACGAGTAATTTATCTATATTGAACTTTATTTACAAGCGCTCTGGGCACAATTTTGCTTGCTATGCACACACTTTAGTTCGGCTACTCGACGCATTCGGCGCTGGGGTGCTAGGCATCTGTCATGAGTCATCTGTCTGAGACTTCAATCAATAACCAATCACAACGCAAGTGTTCAGCGCGCGAAAAAATATGTCTTATCATTGGTAGATCGAAGTTTCCCGCGCCAAACTGTACGGACAATTGCAGAGAAAAGTAACCCCCTAGTAATGAAATTTACCCGTGTGATATCGGGATAGAATAACACCTCTCCATTTCTTCCGTGGATGTGAGAGGCGACAAAGGAAATAGGTGCAGGTATGCTTTACTATTAGGTAGCTATTTTTACCTCTTCCATCTTTTTGCAAACCTAAAACTATGCTAGAAGTGGCTGCGAAGCGTGAAACTTAGTCGTAATCATGGTTTTGTCTATGTCACGTTTCGTGTGCTGTGCCTTTCCCATTTGGGAACAAAGGCGTGATTGTATGTAAGGATGTATTTAGTAATGAAATAATAATTAAATATCCTGAGTGGGGTAATTATGAAACTAATCTGTTTTCATATTAGGATGTAAGGTAAACGCACGGTGCTCGACACTGACCCAATACTTGGCACTTGTACATTATGTCATAGTAAGACAGGTGACAGATGGGTGTCATCTACTGAGCGTTGAGGCGTCGAGCATTGCTACATTTACCTTAAGAACATTGAGGTAGCGAAATGGTAACGAATCGTCTCGGAACATATCGAGCTAAACCCGATTTTTAAGAGGAAATATGCCGGTCGAGGGAATTGAAAAATAGGTATTTGCTAAATCTATTGCTGTCGCGCCGTGACCTGCCCAGACGACGTCGAGTGCGATAAGAACAACTACAGCTCGGACCGAAAATACCTATGAAAATTATTCAAAAACAACGTTTCGTAGTCCCCTGATTTCTTTTCCAAAACTTAACCGATTAAATATGTTTTTTCATTAAATGTTTAAAAAATGTCATAACTGTGTTTCTATGTTCTTATATTTTGATATAATTGTGTTAAAATTGGTTTCTAGAGGTTTGAACACGACGGAAAAAACTTACCAATTTTTAATGTTTTTGAAGGTTAATATCTCCTTTAATAATTCAATAAAGAAAAAAAGGAAAACATAGGAACATGCTAATATATCATTAGATTGTTGATGTAAAAAATCATTGTTCTACGGGTAATATCCAGCGAGGAATCAGGGGACTACGTTTCCATACAAAATATGACCGCTCCATTTCCTCTTAAGTCTTTCGGTACTTTCATGTTCAAAGTTCTCCCAAAATTCTTTGAAGCATAATCGTAATGGAATTCAATAATCTATTCACATAACTCCTGATAATACGCCTGAAAACTTGATAACTTTGTTTCTCTGAACACTGATACGGAGTTTATGTTCCTTATTCACAAATATTGATAAAGGTTAGATAAGGTAGGTACTTGGCAAATTCAAGTTCATGGCCACTCTAGTAAACCTTGCGAATTGAAAACAATTGAGATTCTGAAGAGAGGCCAATTAGAAGTACTGGAGATCAACGAGCATGTGTGATGAGAGGGATTAATGTGGATAAAGGGCAGCGCAGACGACAGACTTTTTGTGCGATCGAGTCTGCGGCGCACAAAAAGTCTGCGTGGATTGTATGCATTGTACGCCGGACTCTTTGCGCGTTGTGTGCGTTACTGAATATAATTCCATAGGTTCTATTTTCACAGACTAAAAAGTCCGTCGCGGATAGTCTGTCGTCTGCGCAGGGCCTTACTATTTCGGAATAGAAGTGATTGGCATTCTGTTGTCTCTGTAAATTTGTGGGGCCACAGCGCCCTCAACATTATATAAAAGAGATCTCAAGGCGCAGCGCAGACGAGTGTTTTGTGCGATCGAGTCTGTGGAGCAATAAATTCTCTGAATGGCGCGCTGACGTTTCCACGAAACTCTGAATGGAAATTCCTGGAACCTGTCAGCGCGCCATTCAGAAAATTTATTGCTCCACAGACTCGATCGCACAAAACACTGTCGTCTGCGCTGCGCCCAAAGCGTGTGGCGGATACAACTGGAGACCGAAGAGCTGGCAGCTTCCTCGCTCAACGCAGCATTGCGACACAGCGAGGAAACGCAGCCACCATCTTCGGGCCCATGCCTCATGGGTGCCCTTTCTTAGTTATAGTTTAGTTTTTAAGTACTTAATTTACGAGTATATTTTCCTTCCCGCAAGTAAATATGAAAATGTTCACTCTTTTTTTATTTATTTTTAGTCACCTTTTTAAACCCGTGTGGTGCCGGGTTAGAATAGCACCTCCCCATTTCTTCCCGTGGGTGTCGTAAGAGTCGACTCTGGGAAAGGGTTAGTGTATTGTGGGCGATGGGCTAGCAACCTGTCACTGCAATATCACGTTTAACCATCTGGTTACCCTGAAATTGCTAAACGTGGCACTGGATTTTTGAATTCATGTGCTCTGCCTACCCCTCTTGGGAATACAGGGGTGAGAATATGTATGTATATGTATGTACCTTTTTAAAGTATTTGGCCATTTGAAGGGACTCGAGTTTGCAAACATAACGTCACGCGTTAATTCCAAAAGGCAGAGCATAAAAAACGTTACAGAAAAATGCATGACGTCACACACGTTTCGCGACCACTTTTAGATATGTAGTTTTAAATTTAGTTGAAATAGGTATTTAATAACTTTTTTTTTGCCTAATAGTACATCCCACTGCTGGGCAAAGGCCTCCCCTTTCTTCCGCCACTCTTCCCTATCTCGAGCACCCTGCCAATTTGTCTTGAAAAGTGTTCAGGTCGTCCCGCCACCTTCTCTTGGGTCTGCTCTTTGGCCATCCCTCGGAACCCATTCGGTAACGATTCGTGCCCATCGGTCTGGGTGCATTCGGTGACATATCAAAGCATAACATTTAATACCTTACAACATAATAATTATCTTCTACTATAACCTATATTTCGTAAGCAGCTGTTGCGACAGTCACGAATGTATGTTTGCACGAGTCGGTAGCTTCTGAAGTGCCAGTGGAAACTTTCTTTAATTGCAGATTTTAGGTCTTGTGATTGATAGAAAAGTTACAATATTGACAAGGCTAACCTGTCAACAAAAATGTACCTATAAAACCATTCCTTAGTCGCCTTTTACGACATCCAAGGAAGAAATGGAGAACGGTATCACACAGAAAATAAACACTAAAATATTTATAATGGATTCTACAAAACGAGCATAAGGTTGTTCCTGTGCTCGACACTGACCCAATACTTGGCACTTGCAACCTTATGTTATAAGTAAGACAGGTGACAGGTGGGTGTTATCTACTGGGCGTTGAGGCGTCGATCATTGGTACTTTTACCTTACCTATTGTAGAATAGAGTTGTGGTGTCGGGTTTTAAACCTCTCCATTTCTTCTGTGAATATCGTGGCCACTAAAATAAGTTAAGGTACATTTTGGGCTACAGGGTAGCAAAAGAAATTGTAGTAGTGGCCAAGAACGAGAAATAATCATATTTAGTTTTATCTACGTTGAGTTTCGTGTGCCCTGCCTATCCCATTTGCCTGATGTATGTATGTATGTATGTATGTATATATGTATGTATGTATGTATGTATGTATGTATGTATGATTCTTTCCCACATCGTGTGTGGTAAAGTTGTTATCTCCTTTCCTGTTATCCAAAAAGGGCTTGGGAATTACTTTAGCAGCTAAAACGGTATCCCCTTATATGCGCAGGAGTCAAACGTGCGCGTATTTATAATGAATTGGGTGACTAATTGTATATGACAGTATCTTAGAATTCCTGTGTAGTATCAGGTTTGAAGAACACTTCTCCATTTCTTCCGTGGATGTCGTGGGAGGCGACTAAGAATAAAAAGGTTAAGGTTCCGTAAGAAACCCTTATCACGTGGTAGCGTTATGTTTTCGTTATAAAATCGATATTGATACTATAATTTCGTTCATCCAAGTATTGTAACAGACGAGAAGAAAATAATTTCAAATTTGGAACACGCGATCGAAACAGCTAGCGGTTTGAGCTAGTGATCTTTGTAAATTTATGTGTTATCATTGAATAATTTAAAATCTTATTCTTATTACCTACATAAAAGTACATGATTAGAATACTCTTAATTCGTAATGAAATTCGCCTCTTCACGCTCATTTCAAAATCTGTTTATGTTCAAAAGTGGAATGACGTAGAATAGTCATGGTTTAACCTATGCAGCGCTTCGTGCACTCTATCTACCACATATGGAAACGGGAACATAGGCATGCTTATATGTTTGTATGTATGTATATACTAATATTATAAAGAGGAAAGATTTTTTATATTTTTGTATGTTTGTAGTGAATAGGCTCAAAAAGTACTAGGCCGATTTAAAAAAAAATCACTATATTAGAATGCTACATTCTTCCGAATTGACATAAGTTATGTCCACACCAGTGCGCTTTCACGTTCACCTTGGGTCTTCCTCTGACGCATGCGCGTGCAACCACAGCGGGTCGCCAGTGTATGTATAAATCTAAACAGGCCCTTTACAGCAAAACTGTTTTAAATGGGTCTGTAAGCAGTATCGCTAAATCTAGAATGTTACGAGCTTCAGAATGAGAATACAGCATTATATCAGTAACTCATCTCGTCAGTCCGTTACAAAAACAATCAGACACGTATTGGAATAATCGAAACGAAGTGTTAACCGCAACGCAGTGAATCGTCGAAAAACAGTACGGCAGTGTCATAGACTCTGTAGAAAAGAAACTATGCAAGGAAACTATGGGCACCACAAAAAAAACAATGAACTGTTTACAAATCTGGCCGTTTCGAGCATGGTTTAAAGCAGAATTAAGATTGTAAATGATACATTTACCCGTGTGGTGCCGGGTTAGAATAGCACCTCCCCCTTTCTTACCCGTGGGTGTCGTAAGAGTCGACTCTGGGAAAGGGGTTAGTGTATTGTGGGCGATGGGCTAGCAACCTGTCACTGCAATATTACGTTTAATCATCTGGTTACCCTGCTGAAATTGCTAAACGTGGCACTGGATTTTGGAATCCATGTGCTCTGCCTACCCCTCTTGGGAATACAGGCGTGAGAATATGTATGTATGTATGTACATTTAACAAATATGGTGATCGATGTATTTTGTTAAGTGATACATATTCTAAATTAACCTACACTTGTTACACCACACCCAAATATCCAAATCGAAATTTAACTTATAATAATAGGCCGTAAGGGGCTCTTTTGCGCGTCATACTTCGCTGTCTGTCCGTCACCAAACTGTATCTCAAGAAACGTGACAGCTAAATAGTTGAAATTCTTACAAATCATGTAGGTATTTCCGTTCCCACTATAACATTGAATACTAAAAATAAATAAATAAACATTTAATGGGGACTAGCATCTATCATCTATCTATCATGGGGTAAATCATATTTCCGTGTGGTGCCGGGTTATATTAGCACCTCCCCCTTTCTTCCCATGGGCGTCGTAAGAGTCGACTCTGGGAAAGGGTTAGTGTATTGTGGGCGATGGGCTAGCAACCTGTTACTGCAATATCACGTTTGACCATCTGGTTACCCTGAAATTGCTAAACGTGGCACTGGATTTTCGAATTCATGTGCTCTGCCTACCACTCTTGGGAATACAGGCGTGAGAATATGTGTATGTATGTATGTGTGTACTATTCATTTATAAGTACAAAATAAAAGAAAAGACTTGTTACAAATGAAAAGATTTTACATACATACATCACGCTTGTATTTCCAAATGGGGTAGGCAGAGCACACGATATGCTAAATAGACAAAACCGTGACTATTACACTTTTCGTGGCCATACCTAGCATATATTTTTAGGTAAAACCTTTGTTGTTGGCAGATAGGTTAGGTTATAATAGTGACGTAATAGTTCGAATTCATGTGCTCTGCCTACCCCTCTTGGGAAAACAGGCGTGAGGATATGTATGTATGTATGTATGTAAATTATAAAATACAATAAAATAAATGGTCCAAAATGGCTCCCATGCAAACGCTATTTTATGGCTCGTTTTGCTCAATATCATTTTTTGAGTCTACCAGCGCTTTGTAAAAATCATGATTGCCTAGAAAATGCGCAAGAAACTTAGCACAAAGTCATTTCCATCATCATCATCATCATCATCCAGCCTATATACAACCCACTGCAGGGCACAGGCCTCCTCTCAGTATGAGAGGGCTTGGGCTATAGTTCCCACGCGGGCCCAGTGCGGATAGGGAACTTCACACACATTTCCATCATCAAACAAGTCCAAACCTGTCATCATTGTCGTACTGATTCTAAGGTACTTGCTGTACCACAACCGCTAACGATATAAGAATGCAATGAGGAAGTATCGGATTCGAGACAATTGGCATGAGAAGCCTGTCCTGACCTGATGAGCAGGGAGATGGTATTAACGGGATCCATACCTTGCGCAGTTATTCTGATGCACTAGTGTCCGACTGGACTTTCATTACAATACAACTATACAACTTATTGAACAAAAAAACTGTCTATGTCTTCCGTGGATATTGTAAGGAGTGTCTAAGATTAAGAGGATAGGAGTCGCACCACTTCTCCATACAAACGTAGACCCCTGTTTTCTCCGTGAATAATGACGTTAGAGCAAACATTTTTTTTTAATTGTATTTGTATCTGTTGTGGCTATGCCCCTACGATTTGCTTTTATCGATATTCTAAATAAAAGAATAAAAAAATTAGAAAATCGATAAAAGCAAATCTTAGGGGCATAGCCACAACAGATACAAATTTAAAGAAAAAAATTTTTGCTCTAATGTCATTATTCACGGAGAAAGCGGGGGACTACGTTTGTATGGAGAAGTGGCGCGACTCCTATCCTTTTAAGGTATGCTTTAGGCGACAAAGTAGCAACCTATCACTATTATACCTGCCAACTTAAATCCTAATTAAATATGCTAGAAGCGGCCACGGAACGTGAAATAGGGTTTTCTTCACGTAGCGTTTTGTGTACTCTGCCTACCCCATTTGGGGATACAGGTGTGATGTATGTATTTACATACGTATATTATTTAGGCTGCAGTTAACTATAAAAACCACTTCACCCGTTTGTCTCTTCTTATTCACTAGGTTGCGATTGCGACCACACCAAAGCTTAAAAACGGTGACGGCACGGAATCGCAGTGATGCGTCGTATCCGCACCGTTTTTGACGCACGCTCCACACTGCTGCTCGAAATACGCAGCCGCATCGTGACGTTCCCTGTACGAAAATTTTTTGACGTGAACCTCCCAAACCGATGACAGGTTTTTAAGCAACCGTGTGGGGGGCGTGCGTCAAAAATGGTGTGTAAACGACGCGTCACTGCGATTCCGTACCGTCACCGTTTAGCATTAACGTGGTCGCAACTTTACTCAGTTGCTACGCTATTTTGCGGCACCAACAGTGCAAACACGCAGCAAAACTTAACTTCAAATTTATAATTTCCGCCTTGATCCATTTACTACAAAACAATGCTAAAAGTTGCAAGATTACTTGAATTCACTACGGAAATGCAAATTACTATGACATAGTTCTTTGGAAGTTGATAACTTTTCTACATTTGCATTTCAGCCTTGGCCTTTTAGTTTAAAAATGGATGCAATACAACTGGGTTTCAAATAATATAAGTAATACATGAGTAGGCAGAGCACATGAAACGCTGCACAGACAAATCATGTCTTACAATTTGAGCCACTTCTAGCTTTGCTTAGGTTTACACTGCGAAGCCTGAAATAGTCATAATCATGGTTTTATCGGATTTAATTTAATTTAATTTAATTTTTTTTTTTCTTTTTTTTGTACCTACTAACATAGTTATTAAGTTAAAATTGTTACTAACATCATATGGATTACTGGTCTGCAATAAATGATTTTTATTATTTTTTATTTTATTATTTATCTATGTCACGTTTCTTGTGCTCTGCCTACCTCATTTTATCACCTGTTACGCATTGTATGTGTGTATGTAGTTATGTATAGGTATCCCTCTGAATTATAAGATTTTAACTGTTGTTCTCATTCCTCTATTTTAAAAGTGGCTACAAAATACAAAACGGGAATACAGGTGTACCTAATGTTTACAAAATGTTTATCTGTAACATTAAAATGTAGAGAGGATGGATGGAAGAATCTAAACAGATCTATGCTGGAAGTGTGAATGGATGTGTTGGGAGGGAAAGACCTAGACGGACGTTCCGTGACCAAATCGTGGACGTTTTAGAAACAGGTCAGGTCAAGAGTACCCGAAATCGACGAGCATGTATGAAGAAACTAATGAACGTGGATGAAGCAAAAGAGGTATGTCAGGATCGTAGCAAGTGGAACAAAGTGGTCTCTGCCTACCCCTGTGGGAAAGAGGCGTGACGGTATGTATGTATGTATGTATGTGTATGTATTAAAATAAAATAAAATGCCGTGTTTAGTATAACACCTCTCCTTTGTTCCTTGAAATAGGCTCCTAAGCCTGGACGGACGGACATCAAAGTGTCAGTAATAGGGTCCTCATCCTTTGGCCACGGAACCCCAAAAAAAACTACCTAAAAAGTCATCCTCATCAGTCTAAAGAAGCGTGAACAAATCTTAAACACCCAAATCAAAGATCTGAACCGTAACTCAGAATCCTTAATAATAACATTTCATATGTCTGTCAGTCTCGGTTCAGTCTGATACCTCGCCACGCCTGCTTCAATTTTAGGGTGAGTTTTTTGGGACCGGTTGATTAGTTACTTAAACTAATGTTAAGTAGTGTTTAACGGTAGATTAGTTTAGTATATTTGGTTGTTTTGACTGTAACATATAACAATTTTAATATACATATACACGTCACGCCTGTATTCCCATAATGGTGTAAACACAAATCGCTACAAAACTGACATAATTATCACTACATATTTCACTTTTGGCGGCCACTTCTAGCATATTTTTGGTTTTTTTGTTTGCAGGTATATATATAGGTCTATCGCCTAAAATATACCTTAACTTATTTCCTTACTCGCCTTTTGCTATTTTTTGTTTTTTAATTTGTTACTTTGCAGCTTGACGTGCTCGTATACCTCATAAAAAAATTACAAAGTAGCCGATAAGAAAGTGCCTATTTGACACTATAGTTCGGTTCACATTCATCATCATCATATCAGCCACAAGAAGTCTACTGTTAGACATAAACCTCATAACATTTAACATGTCATTGATTGCTTGAAAATCAGAACACCTCATACTACATCAGCACTTGAATATGTATACTCGAATATGAATATGAGTATCAGTATAACCAACGCGTAGTTCAATATTTATCTCAAGCGGTATCCCCGCAGTAAATTTGCCTATTAGTGGACCATAAATAATTGGCTTACGCGGACATACAGTTATGTCACATGGAATGCAAACCTAGGGTCCCTAGGGTCAATTTACCGCAATTCGTGGGTCCATTTGAGCCATCAATCCGTATTAATGGTCTGTTCGACGTCCATGTTGGTTGTATCTTTTGGAACCCAAAATCAAAATATTTACATATATTTTTAAGAAAAGCGGGAAGTGGTTATATTATACAAGGTGTTTGGCGCCTGTGTGGTGTCGGGATGGAATAACACCTCTCCGTTTCTTTCGTGGATGTCGCAAGAGACGACTAAGAAAATAGGTTAAACTTTAGGGGACAGGCTGGCTACCTGTCACTACTATACCTGCCAACTCAAAATCCAAAAATGTATGCTAGAAGTGGCTACAAAAAATAGTTTGGTATAGTTTTGTCTATGTAGCATATCATGTGCTCTGCCTACCCCATTTGGAAATACAGGCGTAATGTATGTAAATAAAATATTTTCATTTGTAACAAAGAAAGCCTTTTCTTTTATTTTGTACTTATAAATGAATAGTAGCAGGTATAATAGTGACAGGTTGCAAGCCACTCGCCTAAAATAAATCTTAACCTATTCTTGAAAAGATTTAAACATAAATTAACTCGCTTCAATTTAACCGGTCCTTTGAAGATGAATGGCATTTTTTGTCAGACTTCTTTTGGGATATTGTGAACCTAAAATCAGAATATAAATGATTCCTAGGATCCCTACCTGAATCGATTGTTTGGATATTCAAATTATATTTTTATCGACAAAGAATTTGCTCTGTTTTGACCCTTTTTTTGCGAAATTCGATTTTTTTTTTGCCGAAACCACGAAAGCAAAATGAGACAGACTTATTTGGTTATTTCTCAAACATAAAACCGCATGCGGTGTCTGCAAAATTGTAAAGAACACGGTAGTAAATTCGGAGTTAGCAAATTCACTCGAACAAATTGATTCCTGACCCGCAATGGCCACTATTTACAGTGAACGTAATAGTGACATTGCATTTTTGACAAAGGGAAACTGTATTACGATTATTGTGACAACGTTCTACGACAGTAATCAATTAGTTTTACCGTAGTTACCTTTAAGTTATCGTGTTTATGCATACATACATACATCACGCCTGTGTTCCTAAATGGGGTAGGCAGAGCACACAAAACGCTCCATAAACAAAACCATGACTATTTCACGTTTCGTGGCCACTTCTAGCATATTTTTTAATAACAGTGACAGGTAGCTAGCCCGTCACCTAAAGCACAACCAAACCTATTTCCTTAGTAATAATAATAAGATAATTAAGGTAAGACGTGGGTAAGACTAAGGTAAAAGGTTAAGGTATACTTTAGGCAACAGGCTAGCAACCTGTCACTATTCTACCTCTTCTATCTTTGCAAACCTTAAACTATACTAGAAGTGGCTGAGAAGCGTAAAATAGTTACAATCATGGTTTTCTCTATGCCACATTTCGTGTGCTCTGCCTACCCCATTTTGGAGCATAAGCGTGATTGTATCAAGCCAATTTAACGGCCTTACTCGTACAGAAAATGGAAATGAATCCTCCGCGAGTTCAACACACACTTGACCGTTTTTTTTACCTTGAGATACCTTCCCACCCTAGCTGATGGTATATCCTTGAACACCACATAAAGCCGCCCCTGACATTGCTATAATTTTCGCCAAAACACGCGATGATTAGCTGAAACATTATCTTGTTTTCTATTGTCATAATTTATGATTATGGCTTTTATAAATTAGATTTTGTTGTAAGGTCACTGTTGCCGACCTCTGGCTTTATGTCTGAGGTTGGGTCGCGTTGAAGATGGTAAAGTGAAAATACAAACATCATCACGCCTGTGTTCCCAAGAGTAGGCAGAGAGCACGAAACGCTACATAGACAAAACCGTGACTACTTGACATTTCGTGGCCACTTTAAGGATATTTTTAGGTTTTGATTTGGCAGGTATTGTCCTATTTCTGATTCGATCGCGTAGAGACACCCCGAGCATAGCCCTCTTCATAGCTCGTTGAACAACTTTAAGAGGATAGGAGTCGCGCCACTTCTCCATACAAACGTAGTCCCCTGTTTGCTCCGTGCAAAATTTTTTTTTCTTTAAATTTGTATCTGTTGTGGCTATGCCCCTACGATTTGCTTTTATCGATTTTGTAATTTTTTTATTTAGAATCTCGATAAAAGCAAATCGTAGGGGCATAGCCATAACAGATACAAATATAATGTAAAAAAAATTGTTTACTCTAATGTCATTATTCACGGAGAAAACAGGGGTCTACGTTTGTGTGTAGAAGTGGTGCGACTCCTATCCTCTTAAGCTTTGAGATCGATAGGTAAAGACCACGTTTCGATGCTGTAAGTCATCATTGGTAACACACACTGATTAAAGACTTTCGTTTTAAGGCACTGAGGTACATCGCATGAAAATTCATTGCGTAGTAACCGAGTTGGATTCGGCGGTTGACTTCTTTCTTGTAGTTGGACCTACCTAATTGAACCACTTGTCCTAGGTAGATATATTAAGGCCATGCGCAGACGACAGACTATTCGCGACGGACTTTTTAGTCGGTGAAAATAGATCCTATTGAATTATATGCAGTAACGCACACGACGCGCAAAAAGTCCGGCGCACAATGCATACAATCCACGCAAACTTTCTGTTGTCTTCGCTGGCTTGTCAACAACTTCAAGTACTGAACGTTCGAGTTATACTCAATAGTAATAATAATATAGTCGATTCCAGCAGCCATTATACCAAAAGTAGACCGCAGAACTAAATTCAGGCTGTCTTCGTAGTTCGGAAACTTCAGCAACTTTGTAATTGCAGCGGGTTGGAGTTATTCCCGCTCCGCCATAATTAGTGCATTCCGTGACGGAGCGCGATTTGGCTACGCGGTGACTAAAACTTTATTTATATTTGGCGGCATTTCAGGCGGGACTACATTAGGTGGTTTCATTAACCGGCTAGGTCTTACGAACACTTAGCGTCTTTTGATCGTCATGGTCTAGCTAGGGAACGCTGGCGCAGCGTTAACACAACGTTTTAGTTACGGCGCCACGATGTTAGACTATATTGCCTGTCTTGTCCACTGGAGTGGAGCGGAGCAGCGTAGCGGTAACTGAGATAAAAATCCACGAACAAAATTGCATAAAATCTCCGCTCCTTTTCAGTGTATGCAATTCTATTGGTGAATTTTTATCTCGGTCACCGCTCCGCAGCCTCGCTGCGCTCCATTGTACCTACAGGCAGCTTTCGTGACGTCTTTCGAACGTCAGCGTCTTGTTAACGCCATCGCGGTGTCAGCGCAGCATCAATGCGTCTGTGCGGTGCGGACACCGCGCCGACGCTACGCAAGCGTTTTGAACTTTTATGACGTTCGGAAGACACCATAACGTTGCGGCGCCGTAACTAAAACGTTGTGTTGGCGCTGTCACGAGACGACAACGCTCGAAAGACGCTAAGTGGACACGGGCCCCTAGAAGCTTTCGGTTGAATACGTTCGTGCTTTTCTAGTCGTCTATGAAACACCAGCTAAGCGTCAAAGGTTTGAAAAGTACTGCGAGCGTATTTGACCGAACGTTCGGCGCAATTTGACAAACTGACAGCAAAAACGGGGCGATGTCGTCACTGTATTGGTTTCAATATTCTAAATCATACAAAAGAGCTCATACATTTACGAATATTACCATGGTCGGGAAATAAGCGTTCCGTACGCACTACTACGCCACCGCGCGGCACAGCTCCACTTCCGCTGTCAGTCAGTGTGTTTCTAGTTTCTTTTTATTGCGGTTGGCAACTCTAACTGCCGGAAGGTATCCCACACTACTATGCCAAACGTGACTTATCCCACGGGAACGCATTACAGGGATATCAAGTATCCCAGTGTATCAAACAGATCTTTATTTACAAACTTTAAAAAAAACTGCTTTCTTGGAATTGTTATATCTTCTTACGCAGAATCAGGAGCACGATCGATTTTGAAGATAAGATCCATAGATAGGTAGATGTATTTCTAATGAAAATGAACACGATACGTTTATATTATCATGTCGTCAACATACGAAATGCACTAAAGATTGTCAAAACAACAAACAAATTAAAATTAAAATGAAAAACACAAAGTAGGAGAAATATCGAACAAAGGAAGATTCGGGGTTAGTAATTTTATTTATTAAACACTTATTATAACAAAATAATAAAAACTTCTAAATTAAAAGGACCTACCTATACTATAAACAATCTTGACGTGTCTTTTTATTTAAACATACTCTTTATAAATCAAAATCTTTACGTTTTACAATTTAGGTATGAAAAAATCATTTACTTTCATAATTGAATTGTATATTGTAACGATTTTCATTTTTAGACTGTGTATATCTATAAAAAGACATGTCAAGATTGTTTACCATCTTTTAAGTACCTAAAGGTCTCTAGCATAATAATTCACCCTACATGTAAATCCGTTTACTTTAGTCATACAAAAACTTCATCAACTTACTCATGAATAAAATTCATTAAGTAGATGTTAAAATAATTATATTTATTATTATGAGTGACTTTAGCTATTAGCTGTGTAATGTAGGTTACATTTTTCTGATACTATTTAATGCATAGAAAACTCACCTAATGTAGAACCGCCCTCCCCAAAACAGTGCTGATTACTATGGAGAAACGACAGTAACAAATGAGCAACGATCAAGGCTCAGTTAGCCTAGATCGTCGCTTCTAACTCTAAATATACCCTTTTCGTATTAAATAAAAAAAAAGTACTAACAACTAGAGACTATGTTCCTTTTTGGGATAATAAATCATTAAACTTAGAACTCTAGTCATGATATAAAAAATATCATAATGAAAGGAGACTGATTTATGAGACAAATTGTAATAACTTGAAATATACTCTAAAAAAACACACCTATTTTTCTATGTAAGATTGTAATAAATTAGCCCAATCTGAAAACTGAAACATGAGGAAACTAAAAGAAAAAAATACAGCCGAATTGAATACCTCCTTTTTTGAAGTCGGTTAAAAATAAGTATACTTACTTAAGTTCAAAATAGCTTACCTGACATAGACAAAACCATGATTATGACTTCATTTAGACGCTTCGCAGCCACATCTAGCATAATTATTATTAAACGGTTTTACTTAGCTTACCCCGCTTGTTTTAGTCTTTAATCTTTATTCTTTGGTCTTTGTTGGTTCAAATTTAGAAATTAAAATTTCACCCTCTTTCCGTCAACTGATTGATCTGAAATTCGGTATGCGCTTTTAGTTGTGGTGACAATACATAATGTATATTCATTGTCATTGTAAATTCAAAATGGCCGCCGCTACAAAATGGCGGATGACCTAATTCTTATCAACCCCATCAATATGGGTATCAATTGAAAGGTCTTTGCAAGGAGAATACAGTGCACTATATCAATTTAAAAAAAAAACTAAAAACTCGAAAAAAAAGGAAAAAAAACTTCTAAGTAAAACGGTTTTATATACATTGATTAGACTAAAATAAAACCGTTTTACTTAAAAGTTTTTTTTTTTACTTTTTTTTTAGGTTTGAACACAGATGAAAGAGGAGTATACCTAATTGTGACAGGTTTCTAGCCTGTTGTTTTAAACATACTTAAACCTATTTCCTTAGTTGCCTCTTACGATATCCACGGAGGAAAAAGAGGTGTTATTCTATCCCGACACCAAACAGGAAAAAGGTAGAGTGGCAAATTGCTAGCCTGTCGCCTGAAATATACGGAAGAAATGGAATGGATTCTAAACCCGACAACACAGGCACTTTGAAAACTGACTGTAATAAATCGTTGCATGCCATTTCCTCCGTTTATATTCAAATATTCATTTCACATAATAAGTCGTAAATCGGCCAATATTAAGTGCCTACTTAAAAGACTCTAGCCGGCTTAGCACGGTAAGGCGCGAGACGAGTCGCGCGCGAGAGACACTATAAATACCTGTCACTGTCTGACTAATAGCGTTAGAAGTTATGTGACTGTGGTATAATAAAAGGTACTAATATACCGCACCTTGAGAATCAAAACGTCACTATACGAAATTTGTCACTTTTGAGTTATCAATGCCATCTAGCTATGGAAGCCGAAAACTATGCAATGCAAAGACACCTGTAGCTCTATCTCTTTTAGATGTTCCAGAGGGCATTAGTTTCGCTATGGCGTTTGGAAGGAATATGCGAATGTGTGATCGGAAGAACGTCATTTTTTTTTTCGTGACGAGGACGCCGAACGTTTCGCCTTAGGCTCTATGATGAAGAACGTATTTTTTTGTTTATGGACAGTTTGCCATGAAAGTAATAGGTAGACTATTATAACTTTTCATTGAATAATGTATCTATCAATAAAATGTCACTCTTGATTTTCAATTTAGTCAGCAATATGAAGTTTTAACAT